>JAMAHW010000117.1:0-98559 GCA_023627715.1 Periconia sp. R9002
GGGATGGGGAGAGTGGTGGTGGTGCGAGTGTGGATGCGAGAGGTAGCAGGAGACGGGGTAGAGGTGGTGGGTATAGACATGTGGAGGATGTGAGGGGGGATGGGTATTTGTATGATGAGACGGCTGGAGGGGGGTCGACGAGGGGGAATGATGGGTGGTTTAGGGCGCTGGAGGAGGCGGATGCTAGGCATGAGGAAGAGCGGGGGATGAAGGTGGGAGGGAGTGGTGGTGCTGAGATGGCGACGTGTCCTGTATGCGGCGTATTCGAGGGCGATGAACGGGCTGTTGCGCATCATGTTGAGAGTCATTTTGGGGATTGAGGGGGAGATTATGCGTGGATAGTTGGTTCATTGGATCGAGGATTTTATGGATTGTTTGTGGAGGAGTGTACACGTCTTGACTGGATGGTCTTTTAGAGCAGGTTTTGGGAGTGTGTTCAAGTTGTCTGGCCATTTGTGTTGCCTACATAGAAACCCTACATGTACACTTTTCAAAACACCAACCACAAATCGACGCCTAACAAAAAGAGAGAAAAAAGTATCAGTAGGCAATACATGCAACAACAAATCCAAAACACCACGCATTATCCCTTCTTTCTTTTTTTCAACAAAAACAACAAAAAAACACACATAATGCACCGTAGCACCTCACACCCCACCATCCAAACTTTCCCCCATCTTCCAACCCTCAACAAAAAACCAGTTTCCCAACCTCTTCACAACACCTTCAGAATCACTTCAAGGACTACTGTGATCCACGGTTCTACTGAACACCTTCCTATTAGGAAGGTTGAACTGCCTTCCGCTAATGACAATGTTCCACGGTCTTTTAGTATTCATTCCTATTTAGGAAGGTTGAATGGCTCACGACTTTTCGCTCACGACTGCTCACGACTGCTCACGACACTGTAATCCACGCGTTTCATCTAACCTGCCTAAATAGGAATGTTGATTCCCACACTCCCACTAATGACGGTAATCCACGGCTTCTCTTAGACCTTCCTAAATAAGAAGGTTGATTTCATACAAACTACCACTCACGATCACAGTAATACACGGTTTTTTCTCAAGATATCCTTTCAGGAAGGTTGGGGAGGACCTCACGACTTTTCCCACACGCCCACGCACCACAGTAATCCACTGCCTCTTTTATGCCTACCTAAATAGGAAGATTGTGTTCTGACTACACGAATTTGGCTTACGGACATGCCTTCTTTTTCTTTACACACTTCGAAGGTTCCTTATTTAACTACTCCGTCAAGCGTTTTCTTTTTCTCTTTTCAGTGCAGCAAATCTCGCCAAGACCAACTCTCCGCACGTGTGAGGGATTGGTGTGTCAAAACACAACAACTAACACACGCTCCGAGTTTCAAACTCCGCTAGCATCCCAAAGCAACGACACGACGCAACAACGAACATTGAGACTTGATTGTTCCTTGAAACCCGTCAAAAACACCGCCAAGAAGGGAGTTGAGGAAGCGTGGGTCCGCTGCAATGCCAAGATAGCTTTCTTTCTTTTCGTTCGCTTTTGGTGCGACTTGACAACGAGTGCTTGGATGCCATGTTGAAATGTGACAGACGGAGGAGAATTGGCAGATTGACAAGTTTTGACAGGTGTGACGGCGGCGTGCAAGTAGTGTTGAAGCGTGCTCACCACCTAGAGCTAATCAGTTTTTACATGCTGTCTGACTACTTCAGTGTTGATAAAACAGGTAGAAAGGAACATTTGAAGGTACCTGTAGGTAGGAGGGCATGAATGATGCTCGCCAAGCAAGATGGGTGCGGTGTTTCAACGCAAACGACGTCGCATCCATTCGCTCCAAACCCCAAAAAGAGACGTTCAAGCATTGTCAAGTCTTTTGTGGAAAAAGCATCGGGCCGTGGTGACAATGCTTGTCCTTTTCTTCTTCTTTTATAAAACTTCTCCGCGCCACTTCTCATTTTTTTTGCGATTTGCGTTTGGCTGGGCCTCGAGTTTCCTGTTTCTTTTCTGTAGCGTTCTACTTTGCTAACATTATTTCCCCTTGTAATTCCTGTCTGCTGGTCAGAGCTATTTCTCTTCGAGCTTGAAATCTTGTTGTCCCTATACTTCCGCCAATATGAAGTTCACCGCAGCCTCGGCCGTCGTTGCCATCCTCGCGTTTTCCGACTTCGCCATCGCGGACAGTGGAGTGGGTGTTGGGAAGAGATATACGGTACGTAGTCGAAGTTGCCCTTTCCACAGCTCCGTCTATCATGATAGAACCGCCCGTGCTAACATTCTTATCAGGGTTCTCTATCTGCGCACGCTGTCCGGACCATTGCGGAGCGACAACTTCAGGTCGGAGGGCTGACTCTCGGGGGCACGGGCGGTGGTAGTAGGTCTCTTCCATTCCTCCCTCTGGTAATCAATTGGTATTTCAATCAGACATGACTAACATCAGTACTAGTCTCCGGAGGAGCTCTGGGCGCTCTCTTAGGCGGAGGCGCCAACAAGCAAGGAGGTGCTACAGCAGCCGCTGCCGCCGGTGAAACAGCAAAAGCTGGACAAACCGCAGGGAAGAATTCCACAGCTGCTGCATCCGCCGCCAAACTCTCGTCCCTGCTGGGCGCCCTGCAGGGCGGAGGTCAAGCCGCAGGCGCAGGAACTGCAAATCAACCCGGCCGTGCGGAAGGGGAGAAAGCGAAAGCTGAAGCCCTGGCTGAGTCTGGTGCTGCTGCTCCTCAACAAGCTGCGGCAGTCGAAGGAGCGCAAGCTGCAAAAGGCGAACAAGCAGCAGGTGAACAAGCCGCCGCTGCCGCTCCCGCCCAAGCTGCAGAAGGCGCCAAACCCGCCGCAGAAGCAAAAGCAGGAGAAGCAGCCCCCAACAAAGCGGTCGAAGAGTCTGAGAAGTTTTCCGAAGGTTTCGGCGTCACGCTCGATGCGCAGGGTAATGCTGTCAACTCTGGCGGCAATCTGGGCATTACGCAAGGATCTGACGGAAGCAAGAGCGTCGGTGGAAGTAACGGGATTAATATCGCGGCGAATGGAAAGGCTACGGTTGCGGGGAATGAGACGGAGTGAGTTGGTATGGATGGCGGATAGGGGAGGGTACTATTTAAGGGGTGCGTGAGGAAGCGGTTTGGAAGGCACAGAGAAGGGAGCTGGATCGTGACTCTGCATGTGTTATAGAGGGAAGCTCGTCTTCAGGACGACAAGGAGATAAAGGACTTGAGGTCTGGGTGTGGAAGCCATAGATGTAAGAGCTGCACAGCATGCTGGATTAGTAACCGAGCAAAATAACAATTAAGCAAGAGCATCTCATTTGCTCTTTCCACTACTACACCCAATACACCCAATGACGTCGTGCCTGCTGCTTTCACGTCACTGTTGTTGCATACCCCTCTGGGGCTCAGCGGGTTAGAACCGAGTGGTTTAACCGAGTTGCTTCTTTGCATTTTGCAATTTTCTGTTTCCATGAATACATGATTCTGTTGGTTAGAAATCTGATTCGTGGTTTTTTTGGGGGTTGGCCAAGGGTAGGGGAAGCTTTCCCCAAGCAGGCGGGCAGAAGGGAGAGTGGGAAAAGGTAGGAGCGATATGTGTGTTCAACTCCAGGCCTGTACTGGGTCCTTTGTTATCGAGACACCACGTGGCGTAGTATATCGAGACATTCATCATTCATTATATCACCCCTGGTTGAATTTAGCTGACTTTGTACCCACGATATAGGTCTACTGTCACACGATTGAGAATGTTTTCACAGAAGGAAACAGTTTCTCCACCATCTCCTCACTCAATCTCATCTTCGCCGTAGGTTCCATCTTGATCATCCTTCTCCATTGCTCCATCCCCGTCGTCTCTCCCATCCTCTTCGAAACACTCGAACCCGCACATAAACGCGGATCCACCACCTTTCTCTTCCCCGTCGTCCCATTCACAAAACACGAATGCACCCCCCACCTAGGATGCGTCGCAAGCTTTCTTTTCACACCATCAGGCAGGGGACCGAGGATGTATTCTCCTTCCGAGATACCAAAGACATAGCACTCCCCTACAACACGGAAGACATCTTCTTTGATGTCGACGCGACGGAGTACGAGGGGGGAATTGCATCCAAGGAGAATGCCAATTACGTCGCTGCTGCGGGTTGCGCGAGGGACCGTCCCGATGTAGCCACAACTGGAGCGCTGCATAAAAGCTCGTCCGAAGAGCGTTGTTCGAATCAACTGATATACTTTGCGGATGCGTGTGGGAGTTGGTGACGGGGCATTCTCACGGTTTACCTTCTGCCCCCGCCCATGAACATCTTTAATGACCGCCTCTACCTCCTCCAACGTAACGCCTCCACCTTCCTCTTCATCCCATGGGCCATTGATGCCCTCGAAAATCTTGTTTCCCACACAAACCCTCGCATACGCTTCTAACATGCTAACGCCCGTAACATACCTGTCTTCAAAGATATCGTTCAGTATCAGCTCCTTCAGAACCGCGCGAACCTGCTCGTAAAGCATTTCACCACTTCCTCCTGCTTCATCGCTGCTAGCTGTACTTGTCCGTGGCAATTTCTTGACCCTCCTAACTTTTGTTACGGCCCACCCGGGGCTGAATAACACGCGCCCATCTGGGGAGCAGCTACAAGAAGTACCGAAGTGCGAGGTCGCCCAAAAGCGATAGTATTCGGCGCGTCTGTTGTTATTTTGGGAAAGCAGGGTGGGAAGCCAGCTCGGCTGGGACGGGGGCGAGGAAGTAGAGCAAGTTGACTGCGATTTGGTAGAAGTACACAGTTGACACAGACTTAAGATGTCGAGAGAGTTGTGATGCGTTATGTAGCGGTAGACGATGGATCGGGAAAGTGCGTCGGCGTCTACCCTATCCCCAACATCGCGCAGATTCCCCTTGAGGGTGAGGATGTCGTAGGGAGGGATACTGAGGGGTTGAGTGGGGGGATGGAGTGTCAGGGTGAGAGGTGGTTCTGGAGAAGAAGGGGGAGGGGGTAATGCTGGGTGGATTGTGAGGAGGTTGAGGATGGTGGGGTTGGAGGGGTGTGATGCTTGGGCCTGCTGTGGTGAAGGTTGTTGTGGGGTAGACTCCATAGTTGGATGTAGAAGTATTTCTCAGTCGTGATGACGCGCGAATAAATTCGTAGACACTTCGTCAAGTGCAGCCAAGATGGACTGAGGTGTATTCAAAAAATTCATAGATGCCGTACCATTAAACCCCCCGCATGCATCAAGTGATTTACCTTTTGCACATGTAGGCCACGATGATTGCTTGTTCTGGGCTGGTGGAAGTGGATGGCGGGGGAGGCGCGAACTGTGGAGTTTTGTCCAGAAAGGGGAAGAGGGAATGCTGGTCAATCTCCTCTCATGGTGGTTACTGATTTTGACCCTTTTTGGGATTCTGTTTTTCAGCATGGATTTACTACGACCTGGGATGAAGTGGTTATGCGTCCTATTGCGAAAATCCCGGGGTCATGCGTACACGGGACGTAAGAATAGTTATCGGTATATTCAATAGCCAATGGCTCAGCAAAAGTGCTCAATCCTCAATATATCTACGCAACAAACTCCTTCTCCACCTTCGCCTTATCAGCCTTCGCAGCAGCAAGGGCTGTCAAAACCGCTGGCCACCATTTGTCCAGCATTTTCTTATCGCCGTTTGCATTTGGGTGAACGCCGTCCCTCAGATCAGACGTTGAGAACCCTGTATACTGATCCACGACCCAGATGGGGGACTCGGTCTTGTTGAGTCCAGACGCCCACGATGGGATCTGCTTGTTGAGATCCTGGATCTTGGTGTTGGACGCGCCGATGGAAATGGGGATGATTTGGGCGACCTGCTGTCGTGAGAGAGGGTTTACGAGAGGGAGAAGACCATGTAACTAACCACAATCTTCATCTTCGCATTGTGCGCCCGCATCGTACCGACCAATTTTGTAAACGCCGCGAGAATATCCGCCGTCGGCTTGCTCTGCTGCACGATGTCATTCGTGCCCAAATGCATCGTAATCACATCCGCTGGGTTCCTAGTCAACCATCCATCGAGCTGGTTCTGGTTGGCAATGTTAATCGCGAGGTAGCCAGAGTGGCCCTCGTTGTCGCGGTCATATTTGGTGTTACCGCAGTTGTTATCGGTCTTGCCGGACCCGACGAAGTCGACAGCGCCGGCCCATTCGGTGGTTTGAAGTTTGTCCCAGAGGAGCGCGCGCCAGCAGATGATTTCTGTGATGGAGTCGCCAAAGGGCATGAAGCGGAGAGGGGTGGTGGTATTCTGGGACAGGGCCGTAGAGGCGAGGGCGAGGAGGACGGGGAGCGTGAATGAGACCATCGTGGAAATTGTTGAAGGTTGATGAAGAATCTCGCTGGATTCATGTTTTGGGAAGGATGAGACATCATTTTATAGTCGGCCGGCTATCGCGCTGTTCAGCGTTGTATACTCTAGAAATTTCATCCCATATTGACTAAAATGCACGGAAGCGTCAGTGACAGCGGTTTGAGGCCAAAAGTAGATGCGTCGTGGTGTATAAGCTCTCTTTTTGGATGGTGTGTCAGTTTAGATCAAATTGCGGAGAATCCTTGTAGAGCTGTTACGCGAAATTGACTGTAGTTTAATAGACTGGCTAAATGTGTCGTAAACATCGTTATTGGGCAGACATTATATGGGAAGACTCAAACATGTCAAGAATCTCAGTGTTTAGTGTCCTGTGTTCTGATGCCGAGATTTGAGTCGGCAGAAACTGATCAGACAAGAGGGATGATCCATTGGCCCGTGGGACGCTTAGTTGATTTGCGTCGCCAATGAATGAAATATAATATAAATGCTGTCTTATTGCTTGACGTAACTTCCGGGGAAAAGGAAGGTTGGGGAACCAGCTACTGTACCAGGTCAATGCAAGCATCTTTCAGAACGATACCTTGATCCTCGACTATGTCAAGCTGCACATCATGCTCCCATAGTCAATCTATCGTCTCAACAAACCCCCAAGCACTTTACTAGCCGCGGAGCTGACCTTTAGAACATCTCGGTATGTCAGACTGACTCTCGTCGCTCGTTCGTTGCGTCCACCAGCTTCTTCAAACGCAGCAGGATTCGAAAGCAACTCCCAGTTAGCCACCGTCTGAACATTGAGGTTTTCATCAACTTGTATCGAGGCAATGCCGTGAAGAAGATTTGCGTAGGCCGGTCCAATAGTGATGAGAAGTGAGCGGGGTTCCTGCAATATTCGTGTTGGCACCGTGTATTGCGATGCGGAGTCGGATGACCGTTCATCTCCTTGATTTTCTAGGTCCGAATTTGGTTTCGCCGTAATGTCTAGGCAGATAGAGGCACCTAGGCTGACTGTCGCAACGACTTGTGCATATGCACCTCCGTCTTCGTGAGGCATGATGCCCTCGCCAGGTTTGTATTCATTGATGAGAACATGATTCGGCGCTTTGTGAGGTGTAGCATCAAACAGACCAAGGGTTTTGAAGCGCTCTATTACTGGCTTAATAAGCCATTGGGGTAAAGGAGAAGCTAAAAGGGTGTTGTTTTTGGTTAGTGTGGATGGGTGCGCTTGCAGGCGGCGATGGGAAAGTGTAATCCAGCGTTGGGCGGGGATCTACCGTTGTCAGTCTCAATGATATGCGCAAGATGGATCAAGGAAATGGAATCTGATGGATAATTGACTCAAACTGGCATACCTTTTGTAAAATGCTCTCCTCTTCTTCCTTGGAGATGAAGTCAGGGATATAGTAAAAGTCCGGCGGTAATGATTTGATTTTGTAGCGTTCCAGCGTTTCAAGTTTTTCTGGAGATTTTGCATCCGCCATAATCAATTGATGGTATGAAGAATCAACTCATCCACTGCTGTTGTGGATGTCTCAGTCCAGACGTTGGGAAGGAACACGCGGGGATGATTACTAAGCGCAACGCGCGTTCACGTGATGTAGTTTTTCACAAGTGCAGACATTTGGATGTTGTTACGTTGATAATTCGGAGAAAAAAAGTACCCTGTGCTTCATCTACTATGACGCACAAAATCTATGATATGACATTCGAACTGATATCTATATGATCGGCGATATACAAACGAAAGGGAGTGAGAGGGCACTCGACCTGAACTTTATACAACCAACATTGAACTTTAAGATTTCTCAATATTGTGGAAAATATCACGAATAATGGCGCTAGAAATTGGGAAATTTGACCCAGAATGCAGAAGAATTTGCAAGCTCTAACTGTTGAGCATGCAAAGAAGGAAGGAGGCATGCTTCAGCCCGTACAATGTGAGAATGCAACAAAAGAAGACTTGCAATGGTGCAAAGAAAGCGAAGCTGAAGGCGATGACGGCAAGGAAGAAATGGCCGCCCGCTTACATCACAGCGCAGCCACCAGGGCCACTTCGAGCGCGACGGCGACGTCCGATACCTCCAGTACCGGCACCACCCTCCTCCTCATCAGCATGCATAAGTTGGGCCTCCCGCGCTCGCCTGCGGCGGCGGCGAGCACCAGCTCCACCTACACCAGCCTCCTCGTTCAGCATCATCCAGTCTGCCCATTTCCGCTCCAGACGAGCTGCAGCAGCGAAATCACCTCTCAAAACTCGCTTGGTATGCTCTTCAACCGTCGGTTGCCAGTTGTAGAAGCACTTCAGGCTAATGATATCGCGAGGATAGGTTGGGGTAGTTGATGCGGAGGTAGCTGAAGGTCGCGATATTTCTGCGTTTCTCGACAAAACTTCACGAACACCTGTCCAAGTTACGTTGGCGCAATCATAGGCCACGATTCGAAGGCCGATCTTGGGCCGTGCTGAACCACCAGGACCTTTTGCAGATCGATTGCGAGTACGGATGGAGGAGGCAGCTTCCGCAAGAACGAGGTCGGATATCCGTGTGTTATCCATTTCTAGAGATGTGAGGTTATGGCAGGCCTTGAGGATGGGAAGCATTCCAGAGTCGCCTAGAAGTTCGCAGTACGAAATGCAAAGATGCTGAAGGTGGGCGGCCGAGGGCGACTGGGCGAGGGATTTCAGCACCTCGTTGGTCAGACTATCCAATTCCTCCATATCCACATGGGTCAAAACGGGGAGTGTTGGAAACAAGGTAGTGAACGCATCATCGGTCAAGGTGTGGCATTTGGACAGTTGAAGACCTTCCAAATGAGGCACGTTTCCAGCGAGTGCCTTGATGCCAACGTCAGTGATTCCCCGGCACCGGGTGAGGTCAAGATGCTTTAGTCGTCGTGGAGGAACGATGGGCCGGCCCGTGAGCACATCAATCTCACTATCGACGCCTTCGACGAGTGCTGCGAGAGAATCATCATTGAGGCTATCGCAGTTCATGAGCACGAGCCTCTCAAGGGTATTACGCTTGAAAAGCTCTGCCATGAAGTCCATGTCATTCCAACCATGGGTTTCTGCCGCGCGTAAATCCTTGAGATTTGGACAAGCTTCAATGACCTTTCGAAGACCGTGTGTGTGGACGTGGCTGCACCATGAGACATTCAAATGTTCAACTCTGGGGCAGTTGAGCGCCAGTTTCTTCATCACGTTGTTCGTTGCCCCTGACAAACCAGAGAGGTTAATGTGAACAAGACGGCTATTCTGCTCCAAAAAGGCGGTTATATTTTTCGACTCGATCCTGCAACCCTCGAGCGAAAAATTCTCCAGATTACGGCAGGCTTCGACAATGCCTTTCTTCTGCCACTGCTCTTTCAATTGAATACAGCCTCTCAGGTTGAGGTCGCGAACGAACGGGCCTGCTGAAGCGATGATGTTAACTAATGCATCGGCGGTGATGTCTCGGTAGAAGCCAGTAGTATCCAATCTACTCCAGAGCTGACCGTCATAACACATCGAGTGCCATGATTTCGAAACTGCAGAGCAACGCACAATTTGTTTAGGCTCGAGGTAGCAG
The DNA here is from genome assembly GCA_023627715.1 of Periconia sp. R9002. Classification (NCBI taxonomy): domain Eukaryota; kingdom Fungi; phylum Ascomycota; class Dothideomycetes; order Pleosporales; family Periconiaceae; genus Periconia; species Periconia sp. R9002. The sequence continues at coordinate 9,858 of JAMAHW010000117.1, forward strand.
AGGATCTGCGTGCGGATCTCGGGGGGCATGTCGGCCCAAAAATTGAAGTTGGGTCTCCTTTGTACCTTTTTCTTGAGGGGACGCGAAAAATAGTCCCCACCCGTTTCTAGCCCTTCCCGAGAACTGGTCCGCAACTCTGTGGGGAGAGGAACCGAGGTGGCACTTTCGGGGAGAACGACACGAAAGCGGGCGTTTTCGTCATAGAGGGGACTGGAAGGAGGGCTGTTGGCCACCGAGGTGGGAGCAGTGGAAAACCCTGCGGACAGTTCGGATGAATACGAGCTGCCATACGAATGGCCATATGGGGATGAAGGAGATGCCAGTGCTACACAGGACATGGATGCTTTTCCATGACCTCTGAGACTGTGCGAGCGGGATCTAGTGAGGCCTGCGAGGCTGGATGATGAGCCCATGCGTTGCAGGCCATTGAGAAGTCGCTGACGGCCTTTGAGCTTTGGTCGTTCGATGATAGGGATGGCTTCGACAGAGGAGGGTGCAGAGAGATTGGTGAGGGCCCTGTCGGTGGGAGTGTCGGCGACGACCGAATCTATGGATGGCTGTTCCATGGTTCCGAGTGGGGTTGGCGGGAGGTTTCGGGTGCGGGGAAGAGAGATGATGGAGGAACGACGATGGAAGACAACAAAGCAGAACAAGCAGTCAAACGAAGGTGAAGGGAAAAAATACCAAGCGGTTGGAAATCATGCGGCTGGGCGAGGGGTTTTTGTGGATGGCAGCCGCGGCAGTAGCAGTGAGTGGTGAGTTCTAGGCCACTAAATCCCCGCGGCGCTGACGGACCGAGCGAAGCGATGAGGAGGGGGGAGATGCTGGCTGACGAGAGCCCGGGTGAACAAAGCCAGTAATGTCGAGGGAGCAAAGGCAGGAGGGAGAGTTCAGGTCAGTCAGAAAGCATTGTTGGCGAGGTTGCATTCCACGTCAATATGTACTGTACATGGTGCTGCGACCCTCATGTAGCAGAGGCCCAAAGAAGCAACCATCAGCCATCTTATCGCTCTATCGATAGCGCGGGTGCCACGTGCGCCCACCGGCCCAAGAAACAGCACCATCTTCGCACCATTTCCCCGCCGTCGCCCACCATCCTCCCAGTCGCTTGACCCGCTCCCTGAAACACCACCTAACAGTACACATGAAGGTATCAATCTCTGCTCTCGTGCTCAGGTCACGTCCATCGTTTTGAAATACCAGTCCAGATGAACATGCTCAGGCGAGCTGCTAACCCCTGGATGGGTGTAGGGGCAAATGCAGGGCAACCACCCGGCGCATCTGCTCCACTCCATCCCACAGCCCCCACCACGGAAAAACAAGACGAAAGGAACATGATTGTGCCGAACCGACAACGGGATACGAACCACGGAACGTTCCCAGGTACCTTTTGCCACCCCCTAAGCGCGTCTCACCCATTGCGGCTCCATGTTTTGCCGATCAGCCTACGAGCCTCTTCACCCGCCAGCAGCATCTCTTGACCATATTTCTTATCGGGCTTTTGGACCAGATCAACTGGGCATAAACCTGTGTACGGGGGCTCCATGCTGATTGAAGTTTGTGGCGCGTGACCCGGCTGGCCAAAAAGTCCACATGCTCATCTCACTATCAGCCTTTCCCATCAAAACCTTCTTTGCTCAGAGTTTGTTATCTTTGCACAATATCGCGCAATAGGCCATGCTACCTTTTCGAACCCGGGTTATCGAGAGGGCTGCTGTTTGTCTCAGTTGACTTTGCCATCAATTTATTCCAAGTGAACACTTTTGTGCCGCGGGATTACAGGTAGAAGCCGCTTTGTTCGTCTATGTGGAGTGTGGACCGCCCCCACCATTGACTCCATCACTCTCAATAAGGTTACTATTGCCACGTGCAATACCTCACGTGCTCATTCAAGCGTTGGTAGCGTATACAGGGCAGCGTTCATTCCGATTTCCATATTTTCAAGTCTTCCTCCTAGACAAGAAGCCATTCTATCCTATACTCATACATCCGCGTAGGAATATGATCCTTCGCAAGTTACACCCGTTAAGGCCGACCCACGATGAACTATCACATATAGACCGATGATTTTCGGGATGGCTTCGAATCGAACAACAGTCGTAAAAAAGTATATACAAAAAGTCCCTTGCAATGGACAACAATGTAATCGCTCTTCACTGTTTATATTCTCAATAAGCATCCATCATGACAACAAATCCTCAACCGACATACAAAGGGTCTTGTCTCTGCAAAGCAATCCAGTACACCCTCACTGGAACCCCGTTGACAACCGTTCTATGTCATTGTATAAACTGCCAGAAATCCTCGGGCTCTTCGTTCCAAGCGAACGTCTTTTTCAAGAAAGAGGTAAACCCACTCATCACCAAGTCGCGAAGCCAGACATCTTCTCAATCAGCTGAACCTCTCATTTTTGTCCAAAACTTACATAGAAACTGACTTCAACAGTGCCTGACTTTCCAATCCGGGCAAGATAAACTCTCCACCTACGCAGACGCCGCCTCAGACTCCGGCGGTATCCCACACAGGTCTTTCTGCAGCGTCTGCGGCTCAAATATCCTGAGCACCAATGCCTCCCACGATCTCACCAAGGATCTGGTCATCATCACGTCTGGGTGTTTGGATGAGTGGCCTATCGGCGGGGAGGAGAGTGGAGGGAAAGGATTTCGACCTGCCCAGGAGTACTATCGCAAGAGAAAGGCCGAGTGGATTAAGGTACTGGCGGATACGAAGGAGCTTGAGGCGATGGCGTAGAACGTATACTGCCGTGTCCCTCGTCGTAGGGGAGGTTCTTGAGATGGGGTGAATGGTTATTATACGTACGCAATCTACAAACCCATCCGTGAATAAATAATGCCCTTAAGGACCGTTTCTCACGCCTTAGCATCCGCCTTCACATCAACCTTCCCCTCCAAAACATCCACGAACTTCTTGTGAATAGACTTCCAGTTCTCCTCACACTTACTCTTCACAGTCCCCACCAGCAACCTCGACGCATTAATCTCCACATCCTCCACCAAACACCACTCTTCCTTCTCCTCACCCTCCGTCTCCACCGTATGATTCCACTGCCCGTCCGCCACCTCCTTCCCTTCGACCTCACTCCTCTTGACAACATTCCACGTCGTCCGCTGCACGAGCCCCAACGGCGCCTTGACCAGCCACGCCACGCCCGTATCCGTATTCGTCATCTGGCTCTCGAAATTGACCGTCGTGTCCCAGAGCCCTTTGGGGAGCGTGTGCATGTGGTCCGTCACTTTGTAGCGTTTTGTGTTGGGCGCGGACGGTTCGGACGGGAGGGTTTCGTAGTGTGCGAGTTCGGGGTCTAGCCGGATTAGGAGGTCGTGATCTTGGAGTTTTGTGAGGGCCGAGGAGAAGTCAATGCTCGCGGGCAGCGGCGTGACGTGGTGGAGGTTTGCGGTTGTGGAGAGGGCTGAGAGGGGTTAGCTTGGGTTTGGTGGGTTGGAAGGAGGACGTACAAAACATGGTTTTGGATTCTCTGCTGGTGATGTGGGAGAATTGGGTCGATGGTCAATTATAAGTTTATTTTTCGTTCCTTGAGAAAAGGGAGCGAGCGGTGGTACTTGTTGCGTGTAGAAGCGTGGCTGTGTTGGTGTGTTGCTGACGCGCTGCGTACTGTAGGTTACGTTGCGATTGGTGGGAACGAGATGATGATTTGAGTTCCTGGGATAATAAGGAAATCAGGGGGAGCAGGTGGATTGTATTTGGGTATGTACTTAAATGTTGTACACGTATCTACGCGCCCTTGTTTGGAGGCGCTTGCTCGTGTCTCATCCTGGTATTGTTTCAGCCGCTCAGTGCGTGTTTGAGAAATTCGTAATACTAGAAGCATGAATAATCACTGACGGTAAATTTAGGTTCCTCCATGCTGAAGATCTTTTCCTTTCATATTGAGTAATTGCAGCTGGATATGGTTTCCTCCGGAGGGGGAAGAAGTGAACGGGTTTATCGATAAGTGCATGCCGCGGAGATTTCTGGAAACGGAATAGCGCGATTCTCTCCGCTCTCCCCCGAGTAGCTACCCCATCCTATGGCTGAAGGCTTTCTCGTCCAGGACTGTAGAAAGAACGTCGTGCGAGATGTAAATCAGCCATTGAATTAGTGCTGTTTTTGGGGGCTGACCTGGGTCTACTGCCAAAGCAGCATTAGCTTGCTAATTAGGCCACTATTCCATGGGGCGAAGTCATAGAGCGTGCCTGGCTCAACCTTCACACCTCCACTGTCATCTCTTCTCCATCAAATCGACACATTTTCAGCTGATTTTCCACTCATAATGGCATACGAAAGTCACCGCCCTGGAACCGGGTTGCTCATCGCTCAAGCGATCGGCATCACTACAAGTACCTTCCTACTCGGTCAGTCTGTCTAAAACGTCGATCACGCGAAAGAGATGCTGCAAACCGACCCATTTAAGCTTGGATTATGAATCTCACACAGGCCACAGGTCAAATCATGTCGATCTCATTCGTCAGCATTCCTCCGATTCTCCAAGCTCCCGCCCCCCTCGCGGCGCGCCAGTGGCACAAACTCTACGACATCGGCAAATCTCTCGCTCTCCCACTTACTGCGGCAGCTACCTTGAGCACAGCTTTTGTAGCTTATAACCGTACGTCGAAATCCGTTCAGATACGATTACACCAGCTAACCAATCGCAAATCCGCAGAACACCCCTCCTCCCTCGCCTTCAAGCTTAACGTCGCCGCGGCCGTGCTCTTCCCGGCAATCGTCCCCTACACTGTGCTTGTTATTCTGCCGGTGAACAACAAGCTGTTCGACAAAGAGAAAGAGTATGCGGGTAGTTCGTTGGAGGACAAGGCTATCGAAGCTGGCGTTGTGAAGGGGGAGACGGTGCATGCGCTTCTTGACAAGTGGGCTTTGGTGAATGTTGGGAGGGCTTCGATCACAGGCATTGGCGCTATTTTGACAGTTTGGGCGGCTTTATCGTGAAAACCTGGGGAACCTGACCGGCTGGTGGATATCGACTTCACTCGACCCGGCCCACCAAACAATCTACACTCAGTTTTGATATTTTTTGCGAAGACTGTCCATCCGCTAAATGGTTGACCACTGAAATAGTGGGTATTCGAAATCGGCCGGACTTGGTCACATACATACCTAGCCATATAGCCAGATAGCCCGCTAGTATACACTCATATACCTAACACCAATCATTTGCGAAGAAGAGCGGAGGAGTTGAGGAAAGAGGGGGGGCTGCTACTGGCAAAATCGGCCGTATTCACGCTTCCGTACGCCACAGAAGATGCTCAGCGCGTCTAAGTATCAGCTGTCCTTCGATCGAAAGTGGTCTTTGCCGTCTTGGTCACACAGAACGTTCTACCTGGAGATGAGCATGAACTGAGAAAGTCAACACAAGATTTCTAATTTTTCCCCACCTGAACATGCAACATGATGCCATCCAATCGAGCCGCCATTCATCATTTACCGACACGTTGGATCCCGTGCCAACCTATCCAGATCCACCAGTACTACTGAACACAGAGAGTGGTCGCGAACTCTGCTCGACCCTGCCCTTTAATCGTCCGTCATGCCCAGTGAAATTCTAATATTTGCACCCTGTGCACAGGGGGAATTCCGTGAAGCTTTGCTTAATACAGAGAAAAAGTAGAGCACCTGTGATGGAGGTCGTTTGCAAGCTGCTGGAAGAGACTGTTTTTGAGCGGATCATCAAGTTCCTGGGCTTCCGTGATGTCTATACAGCGGTCTCCCTTGGATGGAAAAGATTCAAAAGAAAGATTGAAGAGGGTGATTTCGTTGGCATGAGACCAACAATTTACACAGATTTTCAGTCCATGTGGATATTTTCTCGCTGAACAGTTTAAAAATGACCCTCATCCGCATGTATATGCGCTACCGTTCTGGATTATCTACAAGATAGGCTTGTGAGTGGACTGAAAAGCAGTTGGGACTCGCCTTCCACGGAACACTGCTCATTTCAAAAGCTTGATACATACACACTGCATTGCATTTCAAGTTTACAATATGGGTATACAAAGACAGCTTAGTTCAACCTGATATAATACATCAGACGATCAAGACTGAAAAATGCCGGACCGTGTGACATATAGAAAAACTATACGTCATGCCGAGAAGCATGGGAAATAGTGACTTATTCACCCTTGTTGTCGGGGAAGAGCTCTTCGTATACTTTACGAAGGTCTACTTCCGTAACCTGCTGCTCTTGATCCTCAAGATTAAGCTTAAGCTCTTCTTCCTTCGCGGATGAACCCTTGCCTCCAGGGATGGCCTGTGACCCCTCGGAATTGGCCATATCTTTCCTTGTTCTCCCTTCCATATTGGCCAGCGGGGCAGGGTCATTCGTAACACCTGCGGATGATGGTGGTACAGGGCTTTTAATGCCCTTGGCCACCCTGGACTGTACATCTAGTCGTGCAGAACCGACCTCCTTGGACTCCTCTTTCTCTTCACTGCCCTCGGCGTCATTCTTTTCTTTGCCACAATCTTTAGCAACAGGCCCTTTTTCGATGCTAGCTAGCCACTCATTGATTGAAGCTACCGTGGCCAGTTCTTCAGCGATGAACCGTCTCACCTGCCGCTAAACTCCAGTATTAGCAATATCCAATATACATAACCATTGACGTATCTTACCCGTGTCAAGTCAATGTCATCATCGGTAACAAGTTCGGCCATGGCCTCGCGTTAGAACTTGATCGCGTCTTTGGCATTCTCCAAGGCTTCTAGTTTGGCCAAAATTTCTTCTACACAATATTAGATAATGCCGGATATTTAGTACGCATTATTAGAATAACATACCTGCAGAAGGCGCCATTGTTTATACGCAGGGAGGGGGTCAGAAGATTTTGAGTGATGTGTATGTGTTATGTAGGAGGAGCGGGCAGACTTGAAATAAAATTTCGAAGGTGGTTGTGCGGGCTCAGTTACACATGATCACGTGATGGGGCTCACCATGCGAACATCGAAGGTGTACCTAAGTATGTAGGTACGTAGTCCCGGTCAAACCCTGTTAGTTCACTTCTGTACATACAGAGGGTTGGCACGGGGAGGTCATGTATTGGGTAGCTAGTGCACTAGGCCTTTTGCACAAAATTACATAACTATACTAGATACACTATATAGGTTGTAGAGCTTCTAATTTATAGAACCTATTAGTCCTCCTAATATGTGACTTCCTGGCGTGTCACCCGTCTGTACATACGCAGCAGGGGTGCGGAAGGCAGAAATATCCATTTTGAAAAGTCAATTCCGGAATGAATACGTATGATACATTTATGGTGCGTGCACGCATGTGGGAATCCATGCAAGTCATTGATGTGAATGTAAATGTCACGTGCTTTTTACTTCATAGCCCTTGGGTATCTCTGTACATCGGGGTGTAAACCATCACACAGATTCTATGCTAGAAAATATTGCAAATTCACCAGTGATTCATGAGGTTACTCTTAGCATTATGCCATCAATGCAGGTTTTTGTTTCTGTAGTGACTTTTGGAGCTTTCAAACATTGAATTTACACGTGTATTCATTTCCTCGAGTTCAGAATATCACTCAACTTTGGAATACACATACAGAGGGCATTTTGCGTGAAGCATCAAGTGCTTCTAAATAGAATAGTCTTTCGGCGGCACATGCTACTTTCAAAACACCTGACGTATGATGAATTTGCGTCAACAGCTTGATACATATACACATTGCATTACATTTTTGGTTCATGATATATACAAGTAATCATCAAAATCATATCTAAATCTCAACGAGCGCATGTCCGCACGGCGCAGCATGGCCGTGGGCCTTGCCCTCGTCGTCGAAGCGCTTCTGGAAGCGATACTTGTCTGCGCCACGCTTGCGCAACGCAGCACTAGCAGCAGGGATGCCATCGAAGCTGACGGCGTACTTGGCGACCGAGTTGGCAATGGCCTGGGAGTTGAGCAGGTAAGCTTCGGTGTTGAGGTTGTCAATGGTGTCGCCCGCTTTGTGGTAATTGATGTCAAGGGCAACACCAGCCTCACCGCCGAAGAGATGGGCTTCTTCCTCAGTCTTGAGCTCCTCGGCGCCCGTGAAGAGGCCGCCCGACGGGATCCCATTCTCAAGGAAAGCCGCATAGTCGGAACGGCCAGAGAAGATGGACGGAACGTATGGTTTGCCCTTGGACGTGTAAAAGTCTTGAAAGTCCTTCTCGATGGTATCGGAACCAGCAGGGCCAGAGAAGTTGAAGGCCGAGCCGTCACCATCGTACACACCTAGCACGTAGTTGGGGCTAGCAATCATGTCGAAGTTCAAGTAAGCTCGCACTTTGTGGGCTTCGGCAGCAGAGCCCTCGCCGATGGTGCCGTTGAGCGTCTTGAGGTAGTAGTAGGAGCCAAGTTTACCAAACTCTTCGGCCGACCAGAAACCAAAACGGACGGCGTTCTTGACCTTGAACTTGGTGAGAGCGAGAGCGACGATGAGGGAACCAATAGTGCCAGATCCGTCGTCGTTGATACCGGGGCCAGCAAAAACAGAGTCAGTGTGGCCACCGAGCATGATAACATTGTTGTGGTCGCCCTCCTTGGTCTCAGCAATAACATTGTAAGAGGTGCGGTTCTCGGCAATGGTGTCGATGTTGAGCACGGCAATCGTCTCGCCCGCTGCGACACTCTCCTTGAGAGTAGCACCAGTCTCGCCACTGACACCCAGAACGGGAGCGTAGTCTCCAACACCGCCAAGGGTTCCACCTCCAATAAGGCCATTCGCGTTGTTGTAAATGATGGCACCGACGGCACCGGCTGTCTTTGCGTTCAAAGCCTTGGCTGCGAACGTGCAGGTTCCACGAGAGATCAACGCAATATTTCCAGAGACATCGGCAGGGTAGTCAGTCAAGTCACAGCCCAGGTTGTTCACAACAACAATTGGTGCAGAGAGGTCTTTCGCGGCCGGGCCGTAGGTGAAATATTCGGAAGCATATGTCTCGCCATTGGCTGTGAATCCAACGGTTGCGGCAGTGAACAGTTCAATGAACGGCTGCTTGAAAACATCATAGTATCCGGTTGCCTTCAAGGTCTGGTAGAGCCATTCCGTGGTCTCATTGTGGCCCAGGGAACCAAACGCGCGGTTGCCACCATTGGCACTGGCAAAGTCTTGGAGTTTCTGAGATCCAGCAAGAAGATCCTCCAGCTTGATCAATTCCTCGAGAGCTTTAGGGGAGACGAGTTCCTTCGGTCCACCGTGGGGAGGGGCGGGAAGGCCCGGTGGCTTAGGAGGCGCTGAAGGCTTCGATGTGGGAGGTGGAGGTGGAGGTGGTGGAGCGGCGCCACATGCAGCTGGAGCTGCTAGAGCTGCAATGGCAAGCAAGCAAGCAGACCTCATTTTGGGAATTGGGTGATTGTGGAAGGAGGAAACACAGTCGAGGTTGGCCAATTGACAAGGAGCAAGTTCTCAGGTCTGAGAGGAGCTGACCATGGAGACTCGCAGTGGGAAGACGCCATCTTCATATACCCAGCTCGTCATGGCAAAACTGTACCGACCTCATATTACCGCTAGGCAGCTCGACCTTGGCTAACCGGAATAAGCAGCTCAACATCGTGCCTCCCGCCTTCCAAGATTGAGGCGGTCTTGGCGGATGACCGACGCTGAGCAACTTCTGGAAGGCGATCGGAAGGCAAAATATAGTTCCTGCACGTCGTTTCTGGGCACGCGGCCTCGACTGCTCGCTGGGAGCCGCCGATTGGACGGGAAATGATGAATACGGGGCGGGCTTGGCGGAGGTTGATAAACAAACTGTGAAGGAGGTTAGTCGGGATAACATCAGCTCTAAGAACGTAGCCTCGCGCTAGCCTGAAGTATATCAACACCCGCAACCTACATCGGAATAGGCGATGTGGTGCGAGTAGTTCCTTATCTTGGTAAACTCATGATGCATTGCATATTATGTATTTCTATGGGAGCTATTAAAAAAATGACCAGACACCGACATTGAATCTGCAAAAATACAATCTACTGCTCTCCCTTGTGCTGCAACTTACGGCTGATGTTGTGTAAGGCATTTGGGAGTTCATGTACTAAACCAGAGAGGCGGCGTGAACGTGAGTCGGAGGTGACTGAAAACAGTCGAGGAAACACTGTCACGCTGACCCAATTCCCGCTCTTTGTTGCGTTCAACTCATATTTGATCTCCGGAATGTCTTTGTAAATTGGCCGGAAAGTCAGTTGCTGTGTTTTCTCGAGCCTTCCTATTTTCAGATCGATACAAGTCTGGTCCATGACAAATATGTGTCCACGTGTGGCTACATTCTCGGGACGATCAGGTGACCAGTATCGCCAAAGTTCGTCGCTGTATTGATTCGGTGAAACCAAGCGCTCGGGAAATCCTGTCTTGACGTTGATGTCTTCAGGTCGAATTAAAGCTGGCCAAGCGTCCAAGATACTGACTTTTGCCGGCTCCCCGTCACAGTTGACGACATCAGTAGAATTGTGGATCACGGTATCTAGCAGCTCGACGTAGCTAGCGCTTCGCAGACTCCGCAACGTGACCGCATCTTTCAACTTCTGGCACTCTTGATACACTTGCCAGTATTGCGGCAGACTCATGAACGAGGTCTTCTTCGTTTTGCACAAGAGAGACTTGACTTCATCGAAGCAGATCCCGGTGGTCGGGTTTGGTTCGTTGCTCGAGCTAGCGTACTCCGCTTGCTCATTCGTGTAGAAACCGCATGCAACGTACATTTTCAGGGTTTGCGAATAGAAAAACCTGAGATGCTCCTTGACTACACTTTCAAGTAAGGGTCCCAAGAGAAGGCGCGGAGTTTGGTGCGAGATTTTGGATATCTCGATTTCTAAGTCGTTTGAAGTGACATGATGCGAGCCATGTAGAGCTTCACATGCACTCCGAGTGATGTGAATAATCGCTTTCTGGAAGCCTTTGTCGTGAAAGTTGGGATTGAAGTACATCGAAATCCGCTCCTTCTTAACGTACTGGAACTGGGAATCATAGACTACTTGCTTGACCACAGTAAGGGGTAGGTGCCTTCGCAGGTTGACAGCTCGCGCTTGACTGGCAAATGAAGCTTCTTCCAGAGTCTTAATAACAGCGAAGCCGTAGGAGCTTTGCTTGTAATCCTTCATGAAAGGGTCCCCGCTCATGGTATCTCTGGTAAGAAGGCCCATCAGATTAGGATAACTCCGATGTCCTTCTGACAATGTCTGCAAACGTTTGAGAACAAGACGGTCAAGCTGGCTCATATTGCCCATCAAGCTGGGCTCGGCCTGAATCAATGTTGCTTCCAGAAGTAACTTGGCCATTTCACAATCCAGGTCAAAACCAGATCCCAGGAACTTGAAGTATATCTGGACTGTGGAGGACCAAGAAACCTCTTGGCTGATTGCGGTGTAGTACGGAAATGTTCGCGTAGTGATATGGTGATTGATGATAGCTTTTATCTGGTGATCTTCTTCTTGATCAATGTCCTGGCAATCGACGAGAACAATATCATGAGTAGGGCCAAATTTGGGGACCTGGGCAAGGATGTCGCAGATTTGTGGCCCCAGAATATGTTTGGCGACGTTGGGAACTCGCTGCACCCAGCAGACACATTTCTTTCCATAGTAGAGGCTGCGTCTCACTGCCTCATATACTGCACCAACAATAGCGTCTGCGTCGGGATGACTATTACTGGTGACGTATACCTATATCGCGGGTACAAAATTAGTCAAATGTAACTAGGGTAGTTACAGTACATCACCAGTGTCTCAATACGCCACGTTATGTGATATCTCGCTAACAAACGACTCTGTACCTGGAGTTCAACATACCGTGTCCTCATCCGGTGTGGTAGCTAATGCCCGGGCCATGTCTTGGAGACCAACACATTGGAGTCCACCGAAATCGTCTTCGATCAAACGCTTCTTACCAGCTAGATCTACGAGTCTTTCTCTGTTCTTTTCAAGGGTATACTCGTCCATTTCATTCTGTGGCTGAGGAAGAGTCGTGAGATTGAGGGATTCGAAAAATTCCCGAATCTCGGCATCGTTTCGGGCAAGTGTCTTCTGTTCGTAAATGCTCCATATTTCGTCCAGAGGGTTATGAACAGGAGGTGTTCTTGACTGATAGCACTCTCGAATCATGAGTTTAGGATGTTTGGCAAAAGATGGAATGCCCAGATCCAAGGAACATGTTCCGGAAGACGTGACGTAGCTTCTGACGGCAGCGGCTTTGAAGCTACTATCATTTTGCGTCCAGAACTTCCATCTTCCCAACCCCGCAGTTGAACAAAGCTTGGTAGGTAAACCATCATCTCCGACGTCGTCTAGCTCAAACCAAGCAGGTCGAGAAGGAGGGACACAAAGAGCCTCTCCACGGGAGTCCACCATTGCGCCAGACTCGGAAAGACTGTAGGTATCTTCTAGCCATTCGGCAAAGTCTGGCGACGCAACGCGATGTTCTCTCTTGGCCAGATTCATGAAATCACGGACGGATAGCATGATGATACCAAGTTCTTCACAGAGGAGCTTTGTCTCGTCGTGCGAGATCTTGTGAACGTGCCCCTTGCTATCCCACGTCAATTGAATACCGACTTTGGCAGCTGCATTTCGGACTTTAGGAGATATCACTAGGGGCTCGTCGTTGATGTGTAGTTGGAGGTGACTGTCGTAGAAAAACATGTTAGTAATCGATGCGTGATATGAAGGACAACGAATGATGGATGCTGTCTATTGTAGACGTATGATTCCTAGAAAAGTTTGGTAATAAATGAGAGTTTTGCGATAGTGTTGTGGTGACGGAATGACGATCTGGAGAATACATGAGTGAGACGCACCTTTAACCCCGTTTTATTCGCAATGGGTCAAATTGAGGAGACCGCGCAAGAACAATAAACTGAAATGATGAACTAGGTAACTTCTACGAAGCGCTTGCAGAGCATGGGTTGTCCAATAGCAGCATTCGCTGCAGACGCCGTCCGCGGCTTAAAACGACACACCGGTGAAGAGTACCAAGGCAAATGCCAACGAGTGGCTCCGATGTACCCGTTTTAGTCGCATATACATACCGTGTACCTATCCCGCGTGATTTCGTAGGCGATTAAGCAATCTGCCTTTCATAAACGACTACGCCTCCCCCAAGGCGGACAGATGGGTTCGTTGCAACGAACCGACCTCATTTTTGAGCGGGACAACCAGCTTCACCACATCTTTGAATCAGGTAGCGTAGTATGCCACATTGCAATCAAAAAACCGGGAATTGTACATATAGGATTCAGAGCGTCCTCAATTGCGACGAGAATCATCGATGGTAGTACCGGTATGATTGCTGTTGCCTGGACTGCTAGCGGCGCCCTCGTTTTCGCCTTGACCCAAAGAAAACCGTGCCGCATATAAAGCCGTCGAACCCACGCACCCGATATACCTCAACAATATGACTCAAACAAAACAAATCAATAAACCGAATATACTCTCCAATTTCGGGATGGCCACCTTAACATACCCAAGCCCAAAGACGATCGGCGAAGCCAAGGATATATCCTACGTTCGTCGTCACGCCATTCGAGTAGTTGCATTCAATGCTGCCGGCGAGATTGCCATCATCTTCGCGGAGAGGGACAATTACTACAAACTGCCTGGTGGTGGAATTGACCCTGGAGAGGACCACGATATTGCTGCCCAGCGCGAGATGGAGGAGGAGACGGGAGGAAAAATCAAGCTTCGGCCAGGTGGTTGTGTTGCGACGACCGTGGAATATCGGAACGACCTCCATCAAACATCCTACTACTATTGCGCCGACCTGGTAGACGGTACAGGAAAGCCAAGTTTGACTGAAGACGAAATCAGCGATAAGTTACAACATCTCTGGCTGCCTGTTGAAGAAGCTAAGCGGCGGATGACAACAACGATTCCAACAACGGAGCTGGGTCGATACATCAAGGAACGGGACACATATTTGTTGAATGAGGCGACCAAGTAAACGACATCAGAAGAGGAAATCGGAACAGCTATTTCGTGTAGTGGATGAAACTCGACGCTGCAAGAAAGGAGGGAGGTGAAGAAGATAATTGCGTCGGGGGTGAAGGCGGGGAAGGCGGGGAAGGCGGGTACGAGGCTACTGTGAGGGCAGTGTGCTATGGATCTAAGCTCTGTGCCATCCTATGCCAGGAGGCTAACCCTATTGGGCATAGGTCCTCATCATATCCTCACCTGTACTGACTGAGGCATCTTTCTAATGGCTCCTTCAATGTACATCTACGATCTGTTCTTTGAAGGATAGACTACCCAGGAGCACGCGTGCTACTAATGATGGGGGGGGATCTTGCTCTAGGTAGCATCTGTGTCTAGCATCTGAAGAGCGTCTCTAATCCATCTTTGGTAACTTAATTCGTGATTTCCGTTATCTTTGCTGGTGTGAATGCTCGCATCACGTGACTTTGATTCCATCGACAAGCTTCAATTCTGATGTATCTAACCATCGCACAGCTTCTATACATACATGCATGTATGCAAGAATGTAAAAGGGGTGACACCTTATTTTCCGCATCAGGCGGCCTGTGCTGCCTGCCAGGGTGCAGACTGTAGCTGCCTGCATTCTAGCCTGACGTCAATCTTGCTGGCTGTTGGTTGACTGATCAACGAGGCTAGTCTGGAGCAGGGGTGTGGCAGGTGGATGGGGTGCTAAACGGCCCACCCCAGTCGCCATTGCTCACGATGATCAGGGCTGCTGCGTTGGACGCTGCCACAGACACTAGGCCTACCACTTTTAGTAGGGCCCGTGAGTTCACTGCATTTGGGACCGAAAAGGAGTTAGCTAATAATATCTAGGCCGGGGATAATTAGATTAGGAAATGGTAGGAAGATCAGGCTAAACTAATAGGAGACGGGCCACTACAGTTCACGGAGGTGGAGAAGAAGAAAAAGAAGGAAGGGGAGGTGGAGGACACCATCCCTTGCAAGGACTTCAATTTTGGTTGATTGATAGCATACTAGGCTGGGCATTCTTTCTACCTTAGTATGAATTTCTAGGCCGGGTCCTATTCTGCCCTAGTACATCATTAATCACATGGAACTGGTAGTATCGTGAACGTGGGCCAAGTACATAGTCCTAAGTTGAACTCCAGGTACAGAGTCGTTTGTTGTCGAGACACCACGTGGCGTGGCGTTTTGAGCGACTGAGCATATACCATAGCCATTTTAGATGTGTTTAACTAACTCTTTCAATTCTAATAGGAGAGTGCATGAAGGAATATATTCAACTCTAAGTATGAAATCGTTTGTAATCGAAACACCACGTGCTGTGGAGAAACCCGGTGCACCAACATCCGATATGGAGTGAGTAATTGCCAGCGGACTTGTTTCCATCAATATCACTAATTGCTCTACCTTTCACGCTATGATTAGCTCTCGATCTAATGGCGGGCTAGAACCACTCTCCACAAGTATCCTGCGGACAATTGTGTGTAGAATCTCTCGATCTTTTAAGATGTATTCAATTCAATAGATTCCATCTAAAAATTCCAATCACAATCCACGTTGTTGCCAGTTCAACGAGTTTCAATCAATGCTCTATAGTCGTACCGGTCCGGCTCAGCCCAGTCCGAGGGTACAGCTGCAGCCGGATCATTGTTCAATGCACTTGCTACGAGTCAAAACCGTCCAAATTGACGAGAAATCAGAAATTGTGTTGTAGGTATAAAATCACGCACAACGAAATAGGCTATGTATGTTTCAGGATTCTTGATTGCTATACTACAGTTTTTGCGATGAAGAGGACGGAGATTAGGTGGCCGCTGTTGCTCGAGGGAGGAGACCTCTGTCCAAGGATTACTCAGACGCTGAAGCGACATGCGCCTAGGCGTTAATGGTCAGAGAATCGGCCTGGGTATTCTCTAACGCCGAAGCGGCACGCGCCTCAGCGTTACACACCAGAGCATCAACCAGGGCCTGCTCTGCCAACGCTGAAGCGACATGCGCCTGAGCATTATAGATCAGAGAATTAGCCTGGGCCTGCTCTGCCAACGCTGAAGCGGCACGCGCCTCAGCGTTATACATCAGAGCATCAGCCAGGGGCTCTACCAACGCTGAAGCGACACGCGCCTGAGCATTATTGATCAGAGACTTGACCATATCTTCCAACGTTGAAGCAACATCCGCCTGAACGTTTTTGACCGGATCATCAATCCTTGCAGTATCCTCAGACACATTCCCCCCATTTCCCAGGCTGGCCTTCAGCATTTCGACCTCATGTTGGAGCCTCTTGTTCTCGTCCTCCAAACTCTTGATCCTAACTTGATATTTGGCCTCGTGGTCAGGGTCATAGGGAATCCTAGCTTCCTTGGCCGTCCGCTGTGCTCCAAACTTTGCATTCCTAAGCTCTTCGCCCGAAGGGAGAAACTTGACCCATTCATGACCTGCTTTGAGAAGCACGTCCCTATCCCTTGGGCTTGGCCGTATCCGAACGCCCTCGTGTTGGTATGGCACTCGGACAAGGTTCTTTGTGTACCATGACCATGATACATAACGCATTGGGCAGTACTGGCCCTGGTGGTACTGATGGCAACAGCCGCAAGCTGATGTGCAAGTCCGGGAGTCCGTGTGACCGATTGAAAATGGCCGTAGGCAGTGTGGGCAAATTTCGCCCCCGTCTCCTACTCCAGGTGGTATGTCCAGTTGGTCTTTGTAATCCCCGTTGGGTGGCCGAAAACTGTAGAAATGATTAGAACACGAACCCGAATATTGTTGATATCAAACTGACATGTTTGCATCAGACCGAGCGTCTGGCTTGGCCATCTTCGGAGGCTTGTTGGCCTTTGGACTGGCACTGCGCTGCCCACGGATTGTGTTTTGACCCTGAGGTTGACCTTGACCCTGAGATTGACCCTGACCCCGAGACTGGCCCTGAGGCTGACCCTGAAGCTGACCCTGATTTTGCAATTGTTGAAGACCAGCAGCGACTCCCGCTGCAATGGCACCAATGTCGAATGCACTACCTTGGCCTCGACCTCGTCCGCGACCGCGACCGCCACCACGACCGTGACCACCGCCGGAGCGGCCTCGACCGGACATGATGAAGTTGTAATTTTTTTTTGGCGAAAAAAAAAATCCGTAAAAGAGAGAGGGGGGGGGAGGCGACGGGGGGGGGGGGGCAAATAGTGGGAGAGAGATTTTGTGTGTGATGGCGAGGTTGTAGGTAGCAGTTTGTGCGTGATGCTAACTAATACTGCTGTATAAGGAAACATTCACTAGCAGGGGTATGTAGGATACAACATGAACGAGCAAGCCCGCGCCTTCCTCTTGCTCTATCATGTGACCGCACATGCATTGCGTGAATGACTCAAGAGCAGAACTGCTTGAACAAACAGCCTTCTAAATGAAATGCATCAAATTGGGTCTCAACATTCTGTAGTTCAGCATGAATTAGAGCATCGTCACTTATCAATAATCTGGATTTTGGCTACACAGTGTCAAACATTGGATTCATTCTGTGGCAGGTGCGGCCTTCACACAAGATGATACGTTTCGGGACTAGTACGGTATCAATACCTCCTCACCACAACTATATTTTGCTCCAACACCGCCTACGTGTCGCCAAAATCATAGTTCAAGAGAGTAATTTTGGAATCTAGATGGGAAAATTGCTTTAATTCAGTTTTGGGGCCTTTGGCGTGTATACTATGGGCTAACCGAAGCAACCTGTCTGGCTTTTTATTACTGCACCCATCTTGCGGTGAAATGTCCACCAAGCTCCACAGCGCCCATAAGTTCGTTCATCCACCTCTTGGCAACACAACCAGCTCAACCGAAGCATGTCGTCACGCTAGGACGCACTAGCTGTGCCAGTGTAAGTTGGTCAAGGTTTCATGGAAAACACTCCACTGACCTGTTCCTCAGCTACGCTACTCGATGGTCAAACCTTTCTGTCTCTCTTCGTACCGTACCGCGAATCATATATCCTCGCACCCCGTGGCCCACGTTACCACCATTTTTGATCCTCGATACCGCAGGCTTGTGTAGACATCTAGTCATTACGAGTTTCAGAAAGAGCTGCTGCCATACAGCAAGGTCCTGCCTTGTGGAATTGGATCTTTGTCAAATTTCGAAGCCGAGATACGAGGAAGTTTAGGCATCAATCCCCGTTGCTATTTGGATCACCTCTCGTGAACTCGTACCAAATGGTATCATATCAAACGTTCCGGTTTCAATGAATGGAAGCATTGGCAGCTAGGGAGGATGTATATACCAAAAGCGTCGACTTGATGCTGTTCCTCTGCCCCATCAGCGTGACGACGAGAGTTTACGCAGTCGAGCGCGAACTTGTCCGCCGTTATCGGGAAGGGGTAGATGGAGGACACGAGAGCCAGATGGGCGGACATACCAAAAGGCAGTTCATATAACCAGACCTACACCAATACATACACCATCACCTGTCAGGGTATGCACCCAAGAGGAGGGCACAATGGAGGTCAAGAGCCGGACATCATCATATATCTAGGCACATACCAATACATACACATCATACAATATGAAATGCGGTGGCTTTTTGCACAACACCTTCCCAAACGACTCTGTGCAACGCGTTGACTTGTGCGATGGGGGCTTTGTTTCTAAACACTTCAGTCCCCATATCACGGACGGAGGAGCAAACATTGGATTTTTTCCTCGGATCTGCTGTGCTACAAGAGCCATGCCTTGCGCTGAAGGATACACGACTGCCAAAATAGCTCACGAGATGAAGGTTAAACCTACCCTAATAGCAGAGTGACAAGGAGGTCCAGGACAAGGATGTGGTGGATTCGGAGGCGATGAGCCCGGAGAATGAGGAGACTGAGATAGAGGAAGTGGGCTTACCGCGAGCTTTCCAAGTATAAAATGACCAATAACCATTGAGCAGTTTTGCAGTATCCTTCATTCACACACATTTTTCGACCCGCTTGAGAATTCTCAAAGTGTTGGTTGCTCTGCCCACGATCCTCTCCCGCTTGAGTGTTGCCAAAATATTGGCCGCCCCGGCCTTTACCACTACCACGGCCACCACCCCGGCCCCGACTTGCTCCACCTCATCACATCCAGCGCGGCTCGACATAATAGAGAGAGAAAAACGAGAGAGGATGAGAAAGGGAGAGAGAGAATTAGAATGTGGCAGTGGGGCTGTACGTAGCTGTTTGTATATGGTGCTACTTTATACTGCTGTATAAGGACATTATTCACCTGCACTAGCAGGCATACGACAGTAGAGTCTCAAACTTTGGATACATGAACGAGCCAGCTCCGCGCCTTCCTCTTGCTCTAGCCTATCACGTGACCGCACATGCACTGCTTGAAGACCAAAATGTTTTTGCCCACATACGCTCACCACACTACACACACTACAGCACCACCACACACGCATACATACACATCATGTCTGCGCAACAAGGTATTTCAACCCGACAGTATTCTCTACGTATGTACTGATGATTGTTCTAGACAATATCTTGGCCGTGAGAAAGAGAATCTGGGGCCTCGAGCACATCATTGCGTTATACACGCAGCAATTGCAAACTGGCCAATTTGAACCGGGCCTCACTGCAGTATGATATCCGCATCATTTCACATGCCACGTGTCACTACTAATGTTCAACTAGAGCGCCATTACCTATAGTCGGGGCGTGGCAATGGCCGAATTGGACGCGCGCAAGAGACAGTTGAGGCTACTAGAGTCTCCTGCAGCGCCTGGGCCTCCTCCTGTGCCTCTTCGCCCTGTCGCTCCTGTGCCTCTTCGCCCTGTCGCTCCGGTGGCAGTCCATTCTGTCGCTCCGGTGGCAGTCCCCCCTCCTGTCGCTTCGAGTGGCAATAAAAATAGCGAAGAGGCCAAGGAGACCACGTATTCGGCCGCTGCTTCGAATACAACTGTTCCCCAGTCGGCCAATCAGAAGGAACAGCCGGCCGCTCGTGAGGAACCCAAAGTCAATGGGATTTTTCCAGCGGGCACAAATGTGCAATACATCGAGGCCAGCGTCGTAGCCGCTCGTGGGGGTTTGGTCACCGAATACGACCATTTGGACCGCGCGACCAAGGTTGATATTGCTTTGGAGCTGCAAAAGCGATTTGGGCCCCAAAAAAAGATTTTTATGACTTTCTCAAATTTTTATTTTGCTTATCATGACAGTATGTTCATTCAAAGAAATTTTCAGTCCATGTCTAACTTTCTTAGAAATTCCGGACTTCAAGGACGATGATGGCCTGGTTAGGCCTGCTAGATATGGCTGCAATTACCATAGCAATCTGTATTTGTGCTATGCGGACGCCCTTACAGGACAGGGCTGCCCCTTTGGGGATGCTTGTTATATGCGGCATGCGGACTTGTACGTCACGGAGATGAGACGGATTGCGGACAGTGGCCCCGAGGGACAAAAATTCCTTCTTCAATACGTGAGTACATCTCTAAAAAATCGTTCATCAAAACGCATCACTGACATTCCATGTAGAAGGAAAAGGCCCAAAAGTTCGGAAGGCAGCCTCCAAAGGCCGTATCTGGCATTGCGAAGAGGGACTGCATCCCCATCGCACCATCCATGCCTCAAAAGCAGGAAGATGTTGAAAAGGTCGTGCGTTGGCACAGAATGCATGAGGACATATTGTTCAACAAGGCCCCAAAACATGCATTTTTCATCATTCGGGACATGTACGATCAGGGCCGCCCCCATGAAGCCGGCGCCATTTTCCCTCTGCCTCCTCGCTACGCTGCTCGTACACAGCAATCTTCCGGCCGGGGGGGCTTTCCTTCTGGTCGCGGAGGCCTTTCGTCTCACCAGTCCCGCGGTAATTCTTCTGGCCAGGACATCGAGATATCGACGGAGGATATGAAGAAATTGACGCCGGAGGTGATTACTCGCCTCCACAACTTTCCTTTCTGAGGGACCCATACTATCGCTTTACGTGGTAGAACAGCCTATCGCTTTACGTGGTAGAACAACAATCGCTTCGGTGGTTGAATGGCCTTGATGATGGTTGCGGGTCTTGGTTTCCATTTTCCCGTCTTGTTTTTTGTTTGTACTTATGGAAATTGTACGAAAAAGCTTCTACAGATTATTTGAACCGTCTACATTGCGTGAATGACTCAAGAGCAAAAGTGTTTCAACCAACAGCCTTCTAGATGTGACTTATGGATGAAAAGACACACATCCTATGCCCATGTAGAGAAATCCTTGCTCGTCATTAATACTTTTAGTTTCTCTCGTGATAATGGTCGCTCCGATGTTGTGTGTCGACAATAGCCCTATAGATTTCCACTTTTTCATCGTGCACCGCGGCCCTGCAGGCTCACATACAGGAGTGGAATGCTAACGAGCTGGAGATCGAGAGCACAAAATCTTGGTACGTAGTGCAACCAGGGGGATACAATGTACGAGAATGAATTTGAGAATGAGACTTGCTTACATACGGTCATATCATGGAATGAAAATCTATAGAAATTGCTAGTCGCATACCATGCATGTCATGTCATGCCAACGAAATCACTCCCTTTAATCTTTCTTTTCCATCCAAGGGAGGCACGCAGTATAGACATCGCTGAAGCCCGGGAACTTGATGATCCGCTCAAAAACAGCCTCGTCCACGACCCTAGTTGACTGAAGCGACCCGGCAATGAAGAAATCGGTAAGACACGGCTTTTCACCGAGTACAAACGGCCCATCGCTGCTATTCTCACGTATCAGTTGACCAACAGCTTGCATATCACTTTTTACCGCAGCCCAGGCGTTCTCCTCTTTCTCCATGTGGAGTAAATCTTCGAGTGGGTGGCCAAGCCACGCCTCGCGCGTGCGTCTGAAGTACTCCTGTGCACGGGGTGATAGTATCAGGATTTCGCGGGGCATGACGGACGATTGAAGGACAGGGCCGAGTAGAGTTCGCGCCTTGATCTCGATCTCACGACCACTCCCTGTGTCCAGTGGTATTGGAGGATCTGGATAGGTTTTCTCCAGGAATTGAGAGATTGGCACGGAATCCATGATGTACGTGTCTGTCGGGACATGATGGATGGCCGGAACGGTGTATTTGCCACCGGGTTTGACCGGAACCATGCCCCTAACAAAATCTTAGATTAATCGCCTACGTTGTGGTAAACACTCACAGCGGCTTCAAAGTGGACTCGATGTCGGGGAATTCCAGGAAAATGGTTTTGTAGGGAATGCGCTTGTAGTTGAGCATGAGGCGGATCCGCCAGACGACTGGAGAAAAACAAACATTCTTTACACAGGCCAAATCGTACAGAATGATGTCAGGGTGTGCTGCAGTCTCCATGTTGTACTCGGTTGGTTTTGAGGCGGTGAAGTCGAAGTTGACGTTGGCTTGACTAGGCGGCAGTGTTACAAAGTAGACCAAGTGGGGCTGAATGGTTAGGCGTGGGGTTGCGACGCCCACGGGATCTACGGAAGTAACATATCGGGAGGACTAACTGATAAAATTGCAATGGTTGCGTAGCATAGACTCTGTGTGATGATTTATGTTCAGATGTACAGAGATACGCCAGGACTGAAGATCATGGAACAGAAGCACGTGACATTTACATTCACACCAGTGACCTCCAAGGTTGCTTGAAAATAAAGTGCGTGCATGCATGTGTATCAGATTCATTGCGGATTTCGCTTCTTAAATTGCTACTTCTGCAGCCTACATCCGAGTTGCGTATAGAAGTGAACAGGGTTTGACCGGGACTAGGTACACCATTGAAAGCTGAGTCCAATGTAGGGAGCTAAATATCAAAGTTTAATGCTTGGGTGCGTACAGCATTCGCGTGGGTCTTTGTACCGCAGACAGAGGGACGAGGCAATGCGATAATGGTCATTCATGGACCCAGAGTGCTGAAGCACGATTGCGGCTTACTTCACGGCGGCACAAACAAAGAGAATGCGAAATTTTTGGCAAAACTTATTTATTGTCTAGAACGACAGACTAAGAAATCGAACCTTATCGTGCAGGCCTGTCCACTGCAAAAACATTCATCGTGTAGGCATGGCAACTGGAGCAGCGGCCTTCAGGCATGAATAGGTATATGGCAACTGATCCAGCGGCCTTGAGGTATGGATATAGGGCCACTGAATTAGCGCCCCGAAGGCGTTGAGGAATAGTGACTTATTCGTCACTCGAATCATCCCCATCGGATGAACTATCGATCGTTACACCTTCTGGACAAAGTGGAGCGACCAGTGCAGCCGTCATCCGGGTTTTCCTCAACTTTTCAAAGAGCTCGGGATTTTTGTCCTGGCGAGCAAGCTTGACCTTTTCCTCCTCAGATGGGGCCTTGTTTTCCCTCGCGGCCTTTAAAGCCTCATACTCGGCCGCAACTTGCCTGACTGCATACGAAGCTTCGACGACGGTCTTGATTCGCCTGGCCTTCTCCACACCATTGAACTTGGCCAGCATTCGCTTGGCCCACCCAGGCAGAGGCCCTCCAACCAAGTTGCTATGCACACGATCAACCCAGGAATTGACCCGTACTTTTGGTCGAGATCGAAGCTGCTCGTTCTCAATTTCGAGCTTATCGAACTTAGCCTTTAGCTCATCAAACTTAGCCTTCAGCTCATCAATTTCGGCCTGTTGTGACTGATGAAGTCTTTCGCAGTGTCTGTGGAGCTCCATTTCGTCGGAAAGGTCCCTTGGAGGTGGCCGAATACTGGTAAATGTTAGCAAGTTGACAATCAAAAGTGAAAAGGGAATACAACTGTTTAGGGCCCGAGGTAACGCTACGAGAGTCACCGTGACGGTCTTGCGCATGGCCCTGACTTCGGAGACCAACAAATTGGTTGTTCTGGCCATCATCGCCTCCTCCCCGATCAGTACGGCCCCGTCCCCTACCTCCTCTACCCCATCCAGCGCGGCCTGGCATGGTTGTCGTGTGGTGTAGTGTGGTGTGATGTGGTGTGTGTGTGTGTGTGTGAGAGAGAGAGAGAGAGAGAGAGCGGGTGGGAGAAGGTGGGAGAGAGTAGGAGAAAGGAAAAAGAAGGTTTTTATGTGATAGTGCGGATTTAAATAGCTGTTCGTGCTTGGTGCTACCTTATAAAGAAGTATAAGGTAATCTTCACCAGCAGGGGTCAGGGTGCAGGCTCGGTGAGTCCTATCACGTGACCTTGTGTAACTGAGCACGCACAACCTCTTTTATTTCACGTCTGCCCTCCCCACAGCACATACAGACCGATCAAAATCTTCTGACCCTCCGCTACTTGTATACAATGGCGCCATCTGCAGGTATGTTATTCCAATAATGCGTATCGAATACTGAGCATTAGCTAATATTGTATAGAAGAAATTCTAGCGAAGCAAAAAGCCTTGGAGAAGGCCCAGCACGTGGTCGAAGGCTACGACGAGGACATACTCGACAAGTTTTCCGGCAATGACTCGGATAACAAGAAAATACGGGTAGGATATTCCCAATAAAATTATATTGGATATTGCTAATCGTTGATTTTAGCGGGGACTGAGAGGTGCTATCGCCGACTGGGAGACCAAGATCGAGTCATTGGAGGCGTGGCTTTCTAACATCGAGAAAGGACCTGTCGCGGAAAAAAATCAAGAGGAGTCCAAGGAGGTAGCTGCCGCACAACTGGATGTGCAGTCTACGGACGCACAGAAAGCCGCGGACAAGGGCATTAGAAGCCCTGTACCATCATCATACGCAGGTGTTGCGCATAGCCCTCCCCCGCCGGCCAAAATCCAGATTCTGCCCGTCAACCCCACAACTTCACCGGCCACTACCAATGTGAAGTATCTTAGTTGCAAGGACTTTCAACTTGATCACGATCCCCGACCTCGTGCACTGAAGGCCACTCTAGTGTTGAACTGGTGGGAGCGAGTGAAGGACAAGCTTCTGCCGCCTGCGACATATCCCCTCTCGTTCCAGTGCTTTTACTGGGCCTATTATAAGGGTATGTGTTCCAAGGCTTCTCTTTCTGGAATTCAACTAACATTGTTTACAGACTCCGTCGAATATAAGGATGATGACGGTAAACTTGGGCCACACAATTATGGATGTGATTATCACACCGATCTGGGCCTTTGTTACGAGGACGCCTGGAACCGCAACGGATGCTCGCTTGGCGATTCCTGCCGCCATCGGCACCTAGACTTGACGATGGAAGAAATGACGGCCATCATTCAAAACAACCCCGTGAGGGGCGAGGAGTTTGTCCGGACTTACGTACGTAGTATTCGCATCTGTGGTTGATTGTTGCTAACAATTATACAGCGGGACAAGGCCAGCAAGAAGGCGTCATACAATCCCCCGCCCAAACGTCAAGACGGCGTGGACAAGCGGGACTGCATTCCCTGTGCCCCGAAGAAGCCCACTAACGAGGCCGAGATGAAGCTTGTTGAGGAATGGCATGCAAAGCACCAGGCCTTACTCCAATCGAGGCCACAAGTCCTTCAGGAAATCTATGTCGGTCAGCGGCCAGCTGACGCGGGTCCTGCCCCCAAAAATCTTATTGGGGACGCGACATTCCGTGGTGGCTGGCGCGGTGGTCGTGGTCGCGGTCGTGGCGGTGGCCGCAGCGGTGGTTCATACAGGCAGGCTCCTTACTATGTAGCAGGTAGAGAAGAGCGAGGATGAAATGTTGGCGGATTTGACAAACAGCATAGCCATTCAAGTCGCCGGAGCTGTGACGGATATGGCAGTATAACATTTGTACGATTTGGTACTTCTCGTTAAACACTTAAATCCAAACCTGTCGCATGAAATGAAAGACGTGCTCAACATGAATAACTGATATCTCTTGGCGTACAAGATTGCGATAACAAAGTGCATGCATATAAACATCGTCACTCCCTCAGTCTGTCCTTCTTGCCTCGATCTCGCATCTGATAATTCCAACTTCAACCAAAGCCACCTTACCAGTCAGCTATAGCAACCCATGAAGTGCGGTTCCTCGAGATATACCCCGGAGTCCTTGCCATTATGGGTTAAATGCGAGGCTGCTGAACGTGAAGTTTTGCTCTTCCGTGTCGGACCCAGAACGAAGAGGAATTTCCAGAGAGTATCGATTGTGTGAATTCATTACGCAGAAGGCACGGCAGACGGAGTCAATCTCATGGTGAGAATCTAGCGGCGTGATTAAACGGTTACTTGCACGGGTATGTGCTGCATATGGTGTGCGTAACAAAAAAATACCATTCAATTCAAAGTGTTATTGTCCTTACAAACCATTGACAACACCATCCACGGTATCGACACCAGGTAGAAGAAATCACAGGAAACCCCTTGGCTGGGACGTATACACAGGATCACGGAGAGGAATTAGACGTGGGGGCTGAGCCGCGGTTGCTCTCAATTGTGGTAGCAAGATGGGCGAGCAATCGATTGGATGCCAGTAAGGTAGTGTGGGCGCAAGAGTACCGGTGGTGATGGGAGTACTGTACGTACCCCTGCTAGTGCAAGTGAATATTTCCTTACTCAGCAGAATATAGGAAACCCCACGCATAAACAGCTACCTACAACCTCACCATCATACACAAAATCTTTCTCTCTCCCTCTCATTCCCTCTCTCCCTCACACTTTCTCTTTCTCTGTCTCTCTTTTCTTCTTTCTTTCTCTTTCTCTCTCTCCACCATGTCTGGTCGGGGAGAATGGGGACGAGGTCGAGCAGGTTGGGGCCGGAGTGGTGGCCGTGGTGGTCAGGGACGTGGCCATATGGGTCGCGGAGGGTTTGGCCGTGGTGGGCAGAGCAACCAATACTCTGATCGTGCTCAAGCGGGTCAGGGCCGTGGCCATAGGGGTCGCGGAGAGTTCAGTGGCGGTCGTGGCGGTCGTGGAGCTTTCGGTGCTTCATTGGGCCCTCAGGGCACGGGAGAAATCGTGCCACCAGTCAAACGGAAGGCTGACGACGCTGAGCTGGATGATGACGGACGGCCAGGCCAAAATCGCAAAGTCACAACTGGCCACATTCCATGGTATGTTGGCTGAGGTCAAAGAGATTAAGGAGAAGGCCAAGCAGCTTTGGAATGAAGTGGCTCCCAAGGACAATTCCCAGACCGATCAAACGGATAGTGGTTTGACTGAAAAGCATCTGGAAGAGGGAACAAGGAAAGACATGGCCAATTTTGAAGAATCAGAGGCCATCCGTGGAGGCAAGGGTCCATCCGACAAGGGAGCAGAGCCCAAGCCTGATCTTGAGGAGGGTGACGATTAAGCCACTATTTTCCATGCTTCTCGGTCGCTAATCCAGTAGCCATGCTTCCATACCTCAAGGTCGCTGTTCCAGTGGCCATGCCTACACAATGAATGCTTCGCGGTGGATATGTGTACACGATGGGGGGAGGGGGGGGGGCTGTTTAGTTTTCAGCTTTCTCAGTTTTCCTATCCTAGACAATGAACAAGTTTTACCGATATTCTCGCAGTTTGCCCCTTACTGAATGTTTTTCGAAAAGAAATGAGTGATTTCTTTGTGCCGTTACTTGTTTTGGGGTGATGACGGGAAATTTCCCTGCCTTTTTCTTAACATGCCAAATCACTAAACAACATTGTAGGCATCGAAGCGAGCTGATTGTTGTAGTGCGAATGTATCACTTGCAACTTGAAATGTGCAGAAGACTAGATAGAATCATGACGGCTTGATGGATCAAATGGTTGGTTTGCCACTACAAGCATTAAGTTTCTCCGCTAGAAACTTATGGGACAGGATCCCTTCTATTCCTACACAACTTGTTCGCATACAGGCCTATAGTAGTACAAGTGTACACATTATCTATCTAATGCTATTCTGGATGCGCAGTCTCTTATGCCAGGTTGTTTTATCCGTAGACTAAAAACCAGGTGCTGGGAATCAAATCTCAACACATTGTATATCCAACGAGATGCATGCTTGCGCAATCGTACAGATCGCATATTAAAAATAGAAGGCTACTATTGGCTGCGCCACCGTGGCTGATCGCTTGGTGGGGTGGTCGTATGGGTTTGGAACACGGGCAGCTGAGAACTTCCCAACTACCCTCCCCACCTCTAACATCCCATTATCTTTATGTCCTTGCTTGGTTGTGACTTAATTCATTCAACCTGCCTTTGTAGTATGACACAAAGATCCCAACAATTATCAACACCACCAAGGAAACTCGCTTCGCGTTTGCATCATTCCCATTACGGAAACGCGAGCAAAAGTGTATAGGGTACGCCGCATTCCTTTTTGCTTCGACAAGATCAACCGCAACAGCTGCATCTGCGGCCAACTAACGTATCGACTCCAGGCAGTCTAGGATGGACGCCTCTCCATTTCTCGAGCTCCCGGCGGAACTGCGAAACAGGATCTGCGAATACGCCCTCACCGCAGAATACTCGCTCGAAGCAGCAAGCGAAGGCACACACGCGCGCCCTTATCTTGTCCTCGACCCCAAATCTCGGAAAGCATTCAATCAAATCAAGAATGTGAACAGGCAACTTCGGCAAGAGACCAAGGACCTGGAACTCCAGTACAACACATTGAGTTTCAATCACGACAATACGGACTCTCCTCTCGACGATATCTTCGACTTTATGGAGCTTCTTGGTGAGCGGAAGCGAAAGTGGGTCCGGAAGATAGTTCTCAACCCTAATGTCTTTGGGCTACCTGATCCAATCCAGGACCATTATCGCGACGTGCAGGAACTTGATAGACTGTGTAGCAGGAACCCCCACATAGAGTTCCGCTACATGATTTATACGGCAGGTTTTGAATACGAGAATCTGCGAGGAGCCGAGCTTTTGGTTTACGATGCTGAATTGCATTTACTGCAAATCCGAGGAATCTGTCTATACCGAGCATCATATGAGTTTCCGGACGGCCGCCATCTTCTATATCACCTGGAGCATTGGAGAAATACGAATTACGAGAAGGAGCAAACAGAATGCACGCCCCTGATTGCCCCGAATCTGAAGTTTTATCCTTGGCGTATCAGGCCAGATGACAAGCTCTTTCAGAATTTTTATTTGGATGCGCTTGGCGGCGAGGAGGAAGCGCGTGACTGGATAGATGTTGTTTCATCCTGGATTAGTCGAGGGATTTGAAGGTACTTTGCCCATCCACAACTTCTGAACACTAGTTTCCAAGAACTTATACTGCTCCATGAGCCGCTTTTTGTATCCGTCAAGATCTACTCCCATTTGGAAACAAGTTGCATCAAGGATTCTCTGTTATTTGCGATGTCATTTATACAAAAGGCGCTGTACATAGGCGCTATATACAATATCTTCCGGCAACGCTCACCAAGGAGATGCCAATAGTGCAAACGCCATCTCCATGCCAAACAATGTCGTGAGCTGCAGGGATTGAGTAAAGCGAGACGCATCGAATCATGATTTCTAAGACAAATTATCCTCGCAAAGGACCATGAACTGCGAGGGAGAAGGCAGGAGCAACAGTGGTTGGACCCGACACCGAGCTACCCAATGCAGTGTGCAGTCGTTTCGATACACCATCAAAATCGTCTTTTGTACCGGCTACTCGAGATTGAATCCCGATAATGCTGTCTGGAATGTGGCAGGCATCTCCTGATAGACTGCTGACTGTCCCGTATGAATCCGCTCCTTCGAAACGAAACATTCGAATGGCAACTGGCGGACACGGTGCGATGCGAGTGCTAGGTATGGCGTACTGAATCCGGGGTCGCTGGCATCATGTCCAGGGTTGCCTGCTCACATGGATAGTGGTATACTCGGTACTATGCTGATCACATCCAGAGAGTCTGCGGTATGCTTGCAACAGATTTGAACAGTACCAGTAGATGCCTGGAGGAGTGCTAGGCTGAGATCCCACATTGCAATCGTGCACCACCTGCTAATTAAGCCGATAGAGACGTCTCGTCTCGAGAAATGTCAAATCGGCTGGCTTCAATCTGCCCACCCTTTCTCCGGCCATCCATCCGTACCTGGTCCATTTTCCGGCCACCCCGCGGGCATCGTCTTGTGATCCGGGAGCCAATACCTCTTCCGGCACTTTTCGCGGTCGCACGTCAAGTTGCACAAGCCAAAGGTCTGACAAAAACACTCGCCTGCGTCCTGGCAGTCCACGGCTTGCATTCGGAAGATAATGTGCCACATGTACTCAAGAACGCGACTACTCACCACATCGTCTAGATCAGTTGCCGCAAGCCAGTCACGAATGCGCTCGTACTGCCTCTTAGGCCGGGCTCGGACGCGTGCACGTGACACGGCAAACTGGCTGGAACAGTGGGCTCCAACGACGCCTGGAACCTCATCATGCGGGAAAAGCTGCCTGAAGACAGATGCGTAGGCTTGCTCGGCAAGAGATCGATCGTCATTCCGATAAAATGGATGCAGTGGCGTAAGTTCGGCCGGACAGCCTTTCTCCCAAGTACATCGAAGTGATACGTAGCCACGCTTGAGGACGTGTTCTAATCGCAACCGCCTGAGGACCGGGACGCCATCATACATGGGATCTTCATTGTGCCATTGATAGCGAGAATTGTGAATAAATATGGAAACATCCGGCAGAGTGTCATAACGGTCGATGATATAACTGCAAAGCGTGTCAAAAATCATCTATGGGGTGGGAAAAGAGGTGACGCACGTGAGAAACGGCATGGCTTCCCGACCTTTGTTGACGGAGACTGTTAGCGGCGCCGACGCATTGTCAACAACGTAAACATTCTTCTTCCACGTGTCAAAATGAAAATTGAGCCATGTCGGGTCATCGCTGTTCAAACTCGCAACCACCAGCTCTTTCTCTTCGGGCGCATCCTTGCCGAGTCTTTTTGCATGGTTGGTGTTTCTCCATGATGGCTGGTAGGCGCGGTGGGCGGCGGGAGAGCCTAGGAGGCGTCTTGAGAAATTATGCAGATAAACCAAAGCAATGAAGGAGACGACGAGTAGGAGAGTACTGCGGCGATATCTTCGGCGCCATAGCATGGTGCGATGGAGATGGAAGGTATGTACACGAAGATGACGAGGCCAAGGTGTGGGCTGGCTGGGGGTGGTGGAGATGGATTGCGATGTGTGAAAGGAGAGTTGAGGGCTGCCACGCTAGCCTAGATGGATGCTGCAGCAGGAGCAACCGAGGCGGATGGCCGTCACTGGTACATGTCGATTTGAAGCCACGATGGCCAAAACACCATAGCTGGGGTATAATCCTGTGCCCGTACGTGTGGATTGACGTTGAAAGAGGGCTGACAGCTAGACGCCAAATTAGGTTTATGTTGTACATCATGGAGAGTAAGTTGCGCGATCGATGCTGCTCCCATCTGCTGGTAAGGAACGGCGGCGCCGGGATTGCGGGGCCAATCGCGGGGCAGCTAGCTCCGACATGGAATGCGGTGCGGTGCGCTCTGCCTTCGCTGTTGGAAATCAGCACTATCGTACGGCCATCGCCGAATGCACATGTGGGTAATCCGCTCAGGTGATCAGATTCTCTTTTCGTCTAGTTTGCATCCGCCTATCTACTTAAATATCTAGGTACCTAGGCATACATCATATCATCCACATACAATCCGCAACCATGCAAGGGCTCACTCCAGATCAGCTGTCCTTCTTCGAAGAGAACGGCTATCTCATCATCCCAGATGCGCTTTCGCGAGATACCGTCAAGGACCTTCTGGCCCACACCAACCAGCAATTGAATGACTTCTCGCTCGACGGTCATCCTATGACCAAATTCTCCACCGGAGGCGAAGACGGCATAGATCATGTGGGCGATGCCTATTTTCTCGAATCGGGAGATAAGATACGCTATTTCTTTGAAGAAGGTAATCCTTGCCCAAACATACACCTTTGCATTGCCTCCTAACCCTCCATGAGATGCTTTCGACAAGGCCGGCAATCTCCTAAAGCCAAAACAGCGTGCCATCAACAAGATTGGCCACTACCTTCATGAGTTGTCGCCTCCTTTCCGCAGCATTTCTCTATCCGAACGAAACGCCGCCATTGCCAAGTCACTGGGCTTCCAGGACCCCCGGGTACTCCAATCAATGGGTACGTAACACCGGCAATGTACTTCTACGCTCCTCTGACCATATGCCCAGTGATCTGCAAACAGCCCGAAATTGGTGCCGCTGTGGGTCCTCATCAAGACAGCACGTTCCTGTACACGGACCCTCCTAGTGCCGTCGGATGGTGGTATGCGCTCGAGGATACGACGCAGGAAAACGGATGCTTGAGTTTTGCGAGCGGTGGCCACAAGCGTTCCCCGATAACGAGGCGATTCGTACGGACGGGCGAACGAGGCAAGGAAGGCACGGGCTTCATCGCAAACGACGGCGCACGGTTTCCTGAAAAGCTGCAGGGTGCTGCTACAAAAAGCGAGGCAGAAGAAGTGTATACCATGGGGGAGGTCAAGGCAGGGACGCTCGTTTTGATACACGGCAATGTACTGCACAGGAGCGAGAGAAATTTGAGCAGCAAGAGCCGCTTCATATACACCTTCCACGTCATTGAAGGGAATAACAAATATGATGAACGGAACTGGTTGCAGCCTCCCGACCAGGGTTTTTCGAAGCTGTATGACGGGTTGTAATCGATAAATTCCTCTCCAATACATGAGTTACGACTTGCTCTGTACGCACAACGCTATGCCTCCGAGCACAAAGCCCATCCCTATCCAGGTATCTGTATAGACTTAGTCGGCGAGACTGAGCCATGTGTTCCTTGTACATACCTCTGCTGATAACCTTCTTCTCCGCCCACCACTCCCCAAGCACCGTAAAAAGAAACGCCAACGAATTGGTAATAGGCACAGTCAAGCTCAATTCTGAAGACAAATCAGCGCGATGCATGGAGGGGAGCGGCTCGGTCGTGCACTTACCAGCCTGCCCTATCAACACAAAGAACCACACGCTTCCTGTGACATTCAGCAGTAAAGGAATCGCATATGCCGGTCGGCTTAGCACTCCAATTACCGCATACCATATTCCTAGCACCTTTTTCTTAAGCCACGAATTTCTGGGATCCGTCAGTGATGGACGCAACGGTGGTGTGTAGTTGATGGCCGCCCTTCGCATGAAGGGTGTTGTCAAACCCCAACAGGCTCCGACAAGGAGGAAGCCGAGGATCCAACGAAAGAGCGAAGGGGAAGATTCGGTCGTGGGAGGCGCGTCGGGGTCCATTGGCGTCCTGTCTTGACACTGGCTAGAATCGTTTTCCAAAACACTTCATAAACAAGACGAAAGCTGGTGTGCGACGTGACCAGTGAGGTGACGTCTGGTCGGAGATCTGATGCTCGGAATCACTTCGGCGCGTCGAAGCCGATCCCCCGGTGTGGCTCGTGCGGCGCAGCTCGATTTCCATTACCTCTGCCCGGTCCTATCCTGATTCTCCACAGAACCTCCATTCATTTAGTTGCCCTGCTCGTTCTATCGACGGGACTGACATCAACACTGGGTCTAGACGATGATTCGCGGTTCAGATATACATGTGCCGTATCAATCGAATTGCGTATACACTTCCACCTCCTTTTCTGGACCACTGATCTGTCTCACTAGTTGACCTGAAAATACCGTCTTTGATTCAATTTGTTCCCTCTTGACATCATTGTTCCTTCTCTGGTTGGTTAATGCCTTCCAAGAGAATGTGTCTGTTTGCGGCATGAAGGGTCTTGCAGTATTCCCGCATTCCGCGGTGTCGGGATGGCTGGCTTCATGTCTCGAACATCATCACCCATGAATCGTGTCAACGAAAACCAAGGAGACCATCTGTTGCGCATATCGCGCTGCTACTGTCGACATGCTGCCCACCTTTGAGAAAGAGCATGGAGAAGCATCATCTCACCATGATTCGGTCATTATTCTAAGATAGTTGATGGCCGGGAGGGACCGTTGGAATGCAACGTGGTGAGTAAGCTGTTTGCGGTATGCTTCTTCCCGCCACCCACTATACTGGGATTGCTCAGCCATCTCCGCAACTCCAAGCGATGTTTGGCCTGTTGGCACCCTCTGCAAATTGGCCAAACTAGATTTCGTCACGTGAAGAGCCAGACATTCCACCAAGTATAGAACTTCGCCTCTGTGGAATGCATGTCTAAAAGATGAGGCTGGCAGGAACTTATACACAGCATCATGCAATGCTATATATCGAGTATGGTTTGTTCGTTTATCTGAGTTTAATGTGTTTGCTTTTGACACGATTGGTGTACTGAAATATCTTTACTGCAGTGATTCTGCAAGGTACGTCTCCCTGTGCTGCACACCACCCACTCGCGAAGAGTTTCCAAGAAGCCGCAAGTATTTCCCAGGAGATTGGGGCCACCACCCTCCAATAACACGTGAAATAAGTCAAACATGACTTACCTCCTATCAAACCACACGGATGTCCCGATGCGGGCAACCGCCGACAAAGAACCATCACCCTTTGACCTGGAAGAACTCTTTGAGCAATATGTCGACACGGGCCTTTTCCAGCAATTTAGTAGCGACGATACTACCGCAGACCACTCGTCGTCGGATGATCCTGCACATCTCTTTGACGTTCCTTCGTCGAATGGGAGCATCCCATTGAAAACCAGCACTTTGCCAGATTGGGACACGAGCATCCATGGGACATCTTGGCACAAGGCTGTCCACAGACAGCAAAAACAAAACCTAGCCTCGCCCGACCTTGCTTTTCTCTCTTCTTCTATATACCCTGAGAGCTCGGGGAAAGCCTGTTTGAGCGACTCAGATCTGCTCAGCTTCGACGACCTATTCGAATCGAACAACACTGAGCCCAGAGCCAACCACCATAGCCATAGCTCTCAGACCACGACATATACACCTCGCATTACGAGAACCTCAAGTCTCGATCGGCTCGCTCGTCACGGCGTGAGAAAGACCAGAAGAAAACCATCCAGCCTGAGCAGCAATTTGGACAAGATGATGAGTCCGTCGCACTACCGTACTGGATTCCAGGACATCTGGACCAGGAAAATGGACGCAACCTCTGAGAACTTTAACCTCCAAATACCATCCAATGGCTTCCGCTCATCCTCTCCACCATCCGGAGTCATGCAGGAGGAGAACGGAAATCAATTCCTTCCCCGCGATACCCAGAACTACGCCGTTGCTCTATCGCCAGCCTTGTATGGTGAGGCTACATCAACACCCGAACTTCACACCTCAAATTACCAATTGACGCCTTTGTCATCACCAGCTATTGACATGAATTCCAAGATGAGTAACGGAGAAAACACTTTCCAAGTTTCCGGCGAGGGGATGGGGAATGCGTACATGTCGCAACATTTCCCAAGTGCGGCTCTTTCAGCCTTGCAGACCCCGCCCCCAACCCAGCGTCTTCCAATGGGCCTGTGGGGTGCCGACGCAACGCCCAATCTCGACTTTGGAAATTTTACATCAGCCTCGGCAGATTTTGCAACGGATGAAAGTGCGAAGGACGACGCGTGGTGGAATGCCGCTTCCTCATCGATGCCGCCCCCCAACGGCAACCCCCATCAAGAAACCTTCTCAGCTAGCCGCACCCACACCTCCAATAATATCAGCTCATCATCAGTAGCAGCCGGGCTAGGAATTACCTGTGACACAGCCTCGTTCACGGGGTTTGGCGGGGATATATCATCAACAGGCAGAACCACCTCCACTAATAACAACCATGCCACCCCCTCTGTCAACGCAGCCTCGTCCTTCGATATGGCCACCTACTCCACCCCGCACCTTCCGCATTTGTATCATGCGCCTCCCTCCCCAGGTATTCCTATAGGCACAGGACCCGCACGACCGCCATCCCCATCGAACTCTCCCTCTTCTTCCCCCCGCCCGCTCTTCACACGTCGTCGACACAGCCAGTTACCCTCTTCTCAACACCAATCACACCACACCCACACCCGACGTAAGTCAAGCACGAACGCATCCTCCTCGGCGCACCGCAACGGATCCGCATCTTCCGCTTCAGGACAACCCGGTGGTTCCGCTACTGCGTCAGCGTCGACGTCGTCTGGGTCTGTGGGCTTCGTCAACTTCACGCCCAGTGACAGCCGCAAGATTCTGACGGGTGTGGCACCCAGCGGGAGTAGCAAGACCAAGGCTCGTCGTGAGAAGGAGGCAGCCGAGAAGCGTAGGAAGCTGAGTCAGGCGGCCGTCAAAGCGGTGATTGAAGCCGGTGGAGATTTGGGGAAACTGGAGAAGGAGGGTCTGCTTGCGCTCGAGGGATAAGTAGTGGGACAGACGGTGCTTCCGTTCGATGAATGGAAACGAGAAGGCTTTTGACTCCCCCTTTCTATGCTCTCTGAGTAGAAAGGGGTCGAGTTGAGTCTGGTTCTTTTTCATTCCATTTCGAATTTGGACGGACGGACGCCTCGTCGATTGGTTGCCCGCTATGGGATCGAGATGGGAGCCCAAGAACATTGGCTATACTTTTGACTCCTCGCTTCAGAGTTCGAGTTGAGTATGCTCGTTCATTATCCATCCGGCCTGCTTGTTTATTACTATTGGATACCCCCATGCTATGTCACTTCTCGGTCTTGGGGTCTGGAGTTCTTTCTGTTGACTCATTTTCGTTTATCCTTTCCTATAGTTTAATCTGTCTATTTGTAGCCTGACGTGAAGATAATTAATCACAAATATTGTGCATTTCCATATAAATTGTGCTGTTTCTCAGTTCTACGTGTCTTCGCTGTGCAATCAACCAGACCCAAAAGGGCCGTCGCCCTCGTCATTGGGACGAAAGCTTGCTATGCTGGTGCATGGCTAGACAGTATGTGCCGTGACACTACTCCGCCATGCGAAGCAGGATGGAAGCGCTGTTCTAGAAACGCAGTTGCCATCACTGCAGCTCTTGGCCTCGTGATCATTTCACTTTCCCCTCGTTGCTGGGAAATTGGATCGGAGTCACACGTAATTGGAAACTTCGTTTCACTCTCCTACGATCTTTCCACCTCACCCGCCAAGCTCCAGCCTCTCCAACACAGCCTGCACAACGCCCACGGCGCCCGCGCCTTTCTCCGTGATGCCCAGACTCTTCTCCTCGGCCTCCAACTCAACAGCTCCCTCGTACACCCTAACGATGACGTCTTCATCCACGCGTCGCCCTGCTGCTGCCAATCCTTTGATGAGTGTGCTCACGCGCGTAATCTCCCTCAACACTCCCGGGGAAATGTCATCATTCTGGCTCGAGTACAGCGTCTCACTAACCGCTTCATCCAAACGCGTGATGCCTATTTCCTTGTCCTCGCCAGCAGCAGAGACATTGGAAGGCGAAGTGGCGTGCGCAGAAATGAAGATGTACCCATTAACGCCCAACACAACGTCGATTTCACCTGCAGCCGTGTTCAGTGTGAATGTCTGCCGTTTACTCCTTACCACACCGCCGCGCCGCGACAATACACCTCCACCCGCCCCCGAAAGACTCGTAAACATGCCATTCCTTAATTTCCCGTACTTGAGTGAGCGAGTGTGCAACGAGGCTGTATTGTCCTGATGCAGACTTTGTACTTCGGCGACGAGTAAATCGCCCTCGCTGAAAAAGGTGCGGATGTTCAGTTCATCAACGGCAGTACGGCGGCGGAGGATGCCTCCGGGCAGGTTTATCGCGCTGAGGGGGAGACTGGCGAGCATTGGGGCTGCGATGTCGACGCTCCATTTCTTAGTCCCTACGCTGACGATGCGACCGACGACAAGGTCACCGATTTCAGGTGTGTATCGTGCGCGGAGGGCTTGCACGGAGAGGAGCTTGTTCGTTTTGTGTAGATGGCCGGCAACGGTGGAGACAATGGTTGTGGTGGAGGGTGGGACATAAGTGCCGTGACCGCGCATCCATTGCGTATCGGAAGTTATTGTCTCTCCGGGGGTTACGATGGAGGTTCCCGATGTACCGGTGGGCAGGTCGTCATCAGACATCTCCGAGTCGGAGGGGGAGGCGGCGCGCGCGAGGGGGTCATGAGGGGTGGGAAGGTTGGGCGCACGAATGGTAATAGGCATTGCGAAAGAATTTTTTCAATATTGGAAGAGAGGCTTTGTTGTTGTTTGGTTATGTTGCAAAGAAGTTTGCTGTGCTGTCGTGAGGTAGATGAAGTGCAGCTCCAGAAATTTTGGCGGGGATGCTTAGAGCTGCATCATGGGGCAGCTAGGGGTTGGCAGCCATGATTGGCTGTTTTAACGCCGCAAGCGCGATGGGCCAGAGCATGGGCCCTTGTCATCCGATCCCTATCTTGACTTTCCTTCGTCACCAGTGTCAACAATGCCTCACACAACGCCCGATTTTTCCAATTGTTGCCATTATCTCCTTTTGAAGCATTTTATCTCGTAGCCATGCCGCATATTCCTCCATCTCTCTTCGTCGAACCGTTCCTGGAGACGCTACAATCTGCTTCGCATGTCAACAGCCAAGATGATCCCAACTACTACGTCAACGACCCCCAATCTCTAATCAGCCAATCCAATGTGCATTCTTTTATAAACGGTACCGGTTCTGCGATTTATAAATCACTTGTGCCGCTTCTAGAGTCGACTAACCACGAGCTCATTCTTGTAACGTGCTTCTGGGCTCGCTCCGATACCCTGCAAACGCTCAACGACGTACTACTCAAACTGTCAGATAAAGCGGTTCGACGTGGAACCGAGAAGATTCGAGTTCAGCTTTGTTTCTCATCGTCATCCCTCTTTCAGAAGCTTTTCCACAAACAATCAACTGCTGGGCAAGAGTATCCTCCTTCGACCTGGGTGAAACAACTCGGCCTACCTGCGAAGTCCGAACTCGGCGGCTTAGATCTCACGGTCAAATCAATATTCATACTGCCATTCAGCGTCATGCACCCGAAATACATCATTCTTGACAGACAAACCATAGTCCTCCCATCGTGCAACATCAGCTGGGAAGAATGGTTCGAAGGAGCAGCTGTTTTCTCCGGGCCAATTGTGTCGCAATTCACAACATTTCACACCGAATTTTGGACACGCCAATCCCCTCCTGCGTTACCCGCCACATCACCCTCCGAAGCAATCATTTCCCGTCCAGAGCCGGGAACGTCCAATCTCCCCCACGCGCACACAATAACACATTTCCCCTCCACCTCCCTTTCCGGAGTCCCGACTATCTTCCTTCCTAGCCCCCACCGGCGCAACCCACATTTTCAGCCCTTTACCCCATCTTCCAACGTCAAACCTCCTTCTACTCCTCTCAACACGTTCCTGCTCACCCTCGTCGGAAAAGCTACGTCCAACATCACCATCCAAACCCCCAATCTGACGTCACCACCCATCCTCAGTGCTCTCCTTTCCGCTCTGTCTCGCGGCATTGACGTACACATCCGCACATCAGCGCGTCTCATGATTCTCGAGCAATTGGTCACCGCCGGCACGACCACATCCCGCTGCATTAAAACGTTAATAAAACGCCACAAGAAATTCCTCCGCCAGCACGCTCTTGCTGCATCTATATCCACCGACGAAGAAGCCAGAATTGCCACCCCGACTTACCGCCCTGGCCGTCTTCGTGTCGAGTTCTTCGAGCCAGTGGGAGGACCGCGGAAGAGGGGAGAAGAGAATGGAGAACCTCAACAAAGTCACTTGAAAATGATTTGTGTAGATGGGGAGGTGGTGGTTCTTGGGAGTGGGAACTTGGATCGCGCTAGCTGGTTTACGAGTCAAGAGTTGGGAGTTGCGTTCTTTGATAAACAGTTGGTAGGGAGTGTTCTGGGGAGCGTCGAGGAGGGTATGCGGGGGAGGACGAGGGTTGTCTTCGATAGCGGTGAAAGCGTTTGAGATTGATTTCGGATTGCTATACATATTTTCAGAAGAGTCTTTCTCTATTGGGTATCCTGGTACTAACTTGTAACTAGCTATAGACAGGAACAACGTGAAAAAGAAGCGGTACGGCTTGAGCGTCGGTAACAACTGCATTCGCATTTCGAACTCACTCTCCCCTGTCAAGACAGGGTACCAACACGTCGTCGCTTAGCGGATGCCCAGTGGTGCACGTGACAGTACCAGTCAACATTGAACAGTGAAAGCCTCAAATTTTGTCTCACCTCCCACACCATACCACATCACATCACACCACACCACACCACACATACACACCACACATACATACCTACCTACATACCTGCCTACCTACCTACCTACATACGTAAACGATGTCTTCGACTAAAGGTATGTTCCTTGCGACTCACAATATGTATGCACCTACTGACAGTTGTAGACATCGAGGCCATGGCCTGCAAGATTGAAGTCTTGGAGATATGCGTGGCCACGACACTCGAACGATTGTCGAGTGACTATTTCGAGGTCCCGTTGCGGGTATGTACATTCGAAATAGCTTACTGATATAACTGACGATTTGTTCTAGCCTGCGATGGTGAAGCAAGTGGCCACGTGGGAGATGGAGCTCCAGACTTTGAGAGCTGCTTATGAGGCCAAAATCAAGCCCGCGGCTACGGGTGCCACCACTGTTAACAGTGCTGGTGCTCCGGGTGCCACCGCTGTTCCTGGTGCTGGTACCCCGGGTTCCACCGCTGCTACAGGTGGTGGAACTCAGTCGGACATCAGCGAGCTGGCAGAAGATTCTCGGAATCTGACCTTGGGCCTGCAACAGACGAGCTTTGCCCCTACACAACCGGCCAATCCAGAAGCCAACAGGCCACCGATTCTACAGACCTCCCGGCCCCTCGTCCAGCCAAACCCCTGGCCATCCATTCCACGAATCTCCCGGTCAATCAACAAACCAAACGGCCGATCCTCGAACGAGCCAGAGATAACATACCGGCCAAAGGACGCAGGCGAGCCGTCCGCAGAACTTCTTCGTCGTGCTGGTCTACGTGATGGCCATATGAACACTGGTGAGTTAATCTCTAGGTACAGAATCATTAGTTATCGAGACACCACCTAGTGTGGCGTATTAAGAAACCGACAATGTACTGTAACCACCCTAGTTATATTTAACTAACTTTATACACGTGATATAGGACTTACCACTTTTGGTCAAAGCCTTGATTCCAGTGCATGGGACATTACAGAAGAACTGGCCTTGGAACTTGATATGCAGCAGGAGGACACTACTGTTCCTTGCAAGGACTTCGATTTTTGATTGATAGCATGCTAGGCTGGGTATTCTTTCTACCTTAGTATGAGTCACTGGGCCGGGTTCTATTCTGCCCTAGTGTGAATCTCTAGGTCAGGTCCTATTCTGCCCCAGTACATCATCAATCACATGGAACTGGTGGTATCGTGAACGTGGGCCAATTAGATATAATGCATTCCTGACCATCATACAAAACTCCTCTGTGAAGAACTTGGTATTCATCCGTGATTTCATGAATCTGGCCATGGCAATCTCGCCGGCAGCATTGAATGTAACTACTCGACGAACGTAGGATATGTCCTTGGGTATGCTAAGGTGGCCATCTCGAAGTTGGAGACTAGATTCAGATTCATTGATTTGTTTTACTCATGTTGTTGAGGTACCTCGGGTGGGTTCGACGGCTTTATGCGGCACGGTTTTCTTTGGACTGAGACGAAAACAAGGCCGTTAGCGGCTTCAATGATGTGTATACAGCGGTCTCCCTTGGATGGAAAAGAGAGATCGAAGGGGTTGATTTCATTGGCATGAGACCAACAATCTACACAGACTTTCACTTCATATGAATGTTTTTTTCTCGCTGACCACTTTGTCAACGAACCTCATCCGTATGTATATGCGTTACAAGATACGATGACAGGGGACTGAATTGCAGTTGGGACTCGCCTTCAACAGACATTGCATTTTATTTCAGGTTTATGATATGGGTATATAAAGACAGCTGATCAAACAATAAAGACTGCAAAATGCCGAACCGTGTTCAAGACAACAT
Source organism: Periconia sp. R9002 (assembly GCA_023627715.1). NCBI lineage: Eukaryota > Fungi > Ascomycota > Dothideomycetes > Pleosporales > Periconiaceae > Periconia > Periconia sp. R9002. The sequence continues at coordinate 51,553 of JAMAHW010000117.1, forward strand.
TGATTTGGTAGAATAGTGATTGTCAGAAACCCCCTTTCCAACGTGCAACAGGATTACTACGCGGGGCCTTACGTTCGAGAATTGGGGAGCGGTTTCCACGAATTGTTCGTCGTTCCGACTCGTGCATTGGCGATTACTGCAAATTTCAGATCCAACATTTGCGCCAGAAGGATATTGTACGATACAGGTGTCGAGCAATTGCTTCATTTCATATATCGGGAATCTTACGGGTCAAGATGGTGGAATCCGAAAGAAAAGAAGGTTATCTGAGGGTTGAATTGGTTGCAATAGAGAGTCTCGTTGAGGTGACAGAGAGTTGAATCTGTGGACAAAAGTTTGAGCCAACCAACGAAAGAAAGAGGTGTAGAGAAGATGCACGAAGGTTGGTGAAATTGTGTAGACAGAGATAGACAACTCTGTGATGAGAACCAGTTGGATTCGCCGCCTCCATAATCTTCTAGCTACCAGGTGGAAACTTCAGCGTTCAATCCGTGAGTGAGTAGCTGTTGCTCTTCAATGGTAGGAAACGCATAATTGCCATCGTCTGCCTTCTGGAAACGGGATGCTAACCATATTTTGTTGTATTCGCATCGATCATCTTTTCGTATGAGTGCGTATCCGATCGTTCACAGATACATAACACGACTCCGCGCACTGCCATCGACAGAAGTAGATACATTCATGTCTAAACGGAGCTTCAATAACGTCTCAGCTGTGATTTCCATGCTCGGTTTCGATCCAAGCCTTTCAAAAACAACGTGGTAGCGAGTGGAAGCGTGCGAGTTGTATCAGCCTCTTAGAGAGTGCACGGCAATGCGCGCATGCCTCTCCAAATTTTTTCTCGTACTCTGCGACGATGTAACCCCAATGCAGACTTCCTCCCAATAAACCATCATGTCCATAAGAAGGTCGATGGTAGGAGCCGCATAGTTGCCATCATCTGCCCCTCGGAATGGGGGCTCTTTCAAGGCCAATGGGATCGCTTTCAACGGATCGTCTTCATCATGCGCCATTGTCAAGCCATGTCAGAAACTCAAGTACTCACACTCCGTGCCGTTCGGAGCTAGATGCCGGCCTTCGAAAAAGGGCCAGACTTCGGTCACAGATTCTGTCTCGAATGAAGCGCGTGTTCAGTAGAATAGGCAGATGTGTGTTTCTTGATGTTGCTTTAAGCTTCTCCAGTAGCGCTTGCTAGGATATGTGGACCCATTAGTTTGCATCGGAGATTTCTGTTCCATTGGCATGTATCATTGGCCGCATGGATATCAGCACTAACAAAAGGCTTGAATAAGTGGCGACTTAGATCCTTTTGCAAAAACAATCTAGCTGATCCAAAATACAATCTGAATAGAGGATTTGTTGAATGCTACGCGGGACTCCTCGGGTGCCTGATCGTTCGTTGGAGATTTTTAGTCCTGGTGATTGGTGTGTCGGGTAGTTCTTGAAGGGACGCGATTTTGCCGTATTGTCCTCATCGTCTGTGACTCTAGCTGGTGTTGATTTTTTGGCCGAGTTCTTTGCCTTAGAACCCCGTTTCGTACTCTTTGTTGAACTGTTCGTGGCTGCTGGAGACTGGGGAAGGTAAAGAGTTAATAAATACATATTTTAATCGAGCAATAGGCGCCCATGCAACAAGACTTACAAGAGGGGTTTCTTTGGCTTTGGTCTCAGGTACCGCTAAGGTCGCCTGTAATATAAGCTATAGCTGCTCGTAAGTTGGACGGGGGTCGCCTGAGGTCGCCCGCAACTTCTATGGCAATCTCCTCCTCCATCTTCGTTTGAGCTGTTGAAAATGGTTCGTTGTAAGGCCCGAATAGGCTGCGCAGTCTTCTCGGTAGTCTTGCGTGCCGCTACCGAGAGTGTAACTGGTGGCCAAGCTATAACGGTATTGCTGTTCGGGGCTCTCGATAATGGCAGCTTGGACGAGGAAGAGGACACTAGATATTCTTTGGGTTTGTGTCTGCTCGAGCGCTTTCCATTTTTGATGTGGTTGACTTTCTTGAATCGAGCGTCTTCCCTTCTATATCGACGTAGTTGCATTCGAGCTGTTTTGCAAGAGTCGTAGGTATTCATGGACTCTGGCCAAAGAAGATTGAGCTAAACGTCGCCCGACATCCTGCTCAAACGGAGCCCCCACCGAAATTGTCCCCTTGTGGAGAGATAACGATCCCACGGCTTCCATTTGGTCATTATATCGAGCATGGTGAAGGAGAGTACAGAGGACAAGGAGGAGTGATCGTGGGAGGATTCGGAAGAAGCAGTCCATGGTCGTGGAGGATCAGATGAATGAGGCCCAGAACGCATCGATAAAAGGCCGAAAAGAGCTGATTGCACCATGGAAAAGCGAAAGTATGGAGGAAGAGAGCGGTGAAATCAGAGGTCATGCCTGGAGAGACAACACCACAGGAACTGCCGTCAGGAACAGAAACCAGCATTCAGATGAGCTACCAAGTGCTCAATCAATCTCTCAATTTGGGAGGAGCTATCGGTGTTGTAATACATCGGAGGATCGGCGTTTAAGTTCGGACGAGGCAGGGGGTACGATGGGACGGTCGGACGGTGACTAGGTGGCTTGAGCCTTGAACATCCACGTGGGACTTGGTCTAACCCAATATAGTATAACCGCCTTTTTCTATCTTGCCCCATATTCCATACGACATGCAACTCGACATCCTTGCTAGTCTGGCCGCTTCTCCATCGCATTTCTGACGCTGTTTGAGTGACGATACGGCCGGCTTGCATTCTTAGCGAATGCATACGACTACGCCATCACCACTCCTCACTGCCGGCTTTGGCGGTCCGGACTTTCGCAATGCAAGGAAGAACCACCTGGCACCCAACTCCGTTCCTCGGGATGCAATACGTACCACGATTTTTGTTCTCCGTCTGAAGCCTCCAGCTCGTTACCATTCCACTCCTTCTCGGCCTTTCCGTGAGCCTGCAGAGTCGCGATGACTTGCATTCCCATGCACGATGAAGGGGAGGGAACCTATAGTGCCATTGGCGAAAGTCACAAGAACAAGAGGAGCCCCCAAACCTCCCTTTTTCACGATCAAAACACATTCGAGGACAAGTTTCCCTTCACATTTGCTTTTGGTCCAGACCCCAAGCCTTTTTTCAAGAAGTACACCACCGTCTCCAGGTCCACATTTGAGAAGGTTTGAAGCGGCGGGTGTCAAGAAGGCCATTTCGAGGATACAGAAAGCACGATTGTCATTACTCTCCATGGACACGACGCAAAGGACACCAAGCGCAATACGTTTCTACCGCGTGTGGTTTTGATGGAAAAACTGCATCTTGAGAGCGACGAGTCTAGGCTTCCGAGTGCCGGTGGCAGGGAAATGAGCGAGGGGGAACCGGAGCCCAAGTCGAACAAGAAGATGGTGCGTGCGAGGAAGGCTACTCAAGCGCGGTGAGGGAATTCGATATTTGTTCGACGTGGACGACCGGTTCTCATGGTGTTCTAACACCAGAGAACATACATTGAATCTCACCGGAACTAAATGTTTAACCGCGGGCCTTCATTCAGCCTGGAACGAGTAAACTCCTCTTGCTACCTAGGCTTTTTGAAGATCATACTGTAAGAGATGGGAAAATTAACGGATTGATAACGGCATTGGTTTGATTCGTATACATCAGGCACCGATACACGCCTCAACGTGCTTGACCGGAGCATTGGCATCATCCATGATAGTCTCGCGAGCTGACGTGACTTCCACCCTAGATTGAGCGGATTCTCTCATGTCCTCCTCGTTCACAGCAACTGCTCCCACACAAGCGTGTCATGTCGACGTCCCTACAGCATACCGACCATCCCTCGCGAAGCACATCACAAGACCTATGTCCGGTAGCCTCTCAAGAATACCTCTGGCATATAGTGCTTGCCTCTCTCAGCTCTCCGACACGATCGAATCCCCGTCCTAGTCTTCTGATACGCAGGTATCATACTCGAAATTCAATATGGGAAATGAGCTGTGGGTATTGCCAATAAACATGTATACATTAATAATCTGGTTAACTCCCGCAGGTACTCAAGCCTCAAAATCTCAGATTCTCACAGTCACTTGTCAATTGAAGTCACGCAAAATATGAATTTTGTTGCAAACTTGCTATTCGAGAATATCTAAAGTCATCGGCAATTCCCGTTACACTATGTACTCAATCCTGCGCATGCTATCAACCTGATGAGAAGCAGATGTATATGGACCATTCAGATCCCAGTCTCAATCCATGAGTCGACAAATTCGATCCATCTATGTGCCTCTTCCACGGTATGACGGCGGTTCCCGACCTCGCACGTCCACAGGTAATCTTTGAAGTCACTATTGCCCGGTTCCATGCCATACAAGTAGAAGCGCATGTTCCTAGCCTCGAGAGGGGCGTAGGTTGGTGAGGTCTGTATCAGCGCGTTTTGCTCCTTCCAACGCTTGTAGTTGTCATCATCACAAGACGGAAAGTTTTTCTTCTTCCACTTTTCGACGTGAGATGCAAATACACCAGCGCGGCGAGCGTCCAATGGCCAAGGGGTACCGTTTTCGACATTTCGCAGTACCCGAAGACATAACTCTGCTTGCCAGATTATCGAGAACCCAGGCAGATGTGTTTGACCAAGAAGGTTCCCGAATGGTGTATGAATATTGTAACGCACTTGAAGATTCGGGTATCGCCGACAGATCTTGTCTAACTGCATCAAACCCTGGTAGCCCAAATTGACCGACACATCGCACAAGTCATTGATTAGTGGCCGTTTATACGTCGGGGTGATTTCGATCTTGCGAAGCCATGAAATTCGATCACGTGTTTGCAAGATGTTGAAGAAGTGGATTACCTCGTAGACGTCGGTCGTGCCACCATCGAATATCAGCTTGTTGGATCGAAGCTCAAGGTCTTCTGTCTCCTTGAGGAGCTGCTTATTCACGCATTTGAGGCGGTTCCAGACTTGGAGCGGTCCATTGGCATCGCTCAATTTGAAAGTATAGTCGTTGGCGTCTGTGTGGACTTTCAGATCGTTTTCGGATGTGAGGGCATAGCCGTAGATTTTATTCCGAATTTCAGGAGGAAGCTTCCCGAGTAACGGCGAAGATATATCGAGATTTTGGTTGGTCTCCATTTGATAGGTTGGATTCGTGAATTGTTTCGGGATTTTACTCGGGTTGATCTGTGAGTTGTGTGGTAGTTTAAGGGGGAAACTTATACTCTATACCAACTACCAGTTGTGCAAACACAATGTCTCAACCTGTTCACGCATACATCCTATGTATAGGTACATACACATCCGCATGTATGCAGCCAATGATGTCGTCACACAATCCTTGATTCGAAGCTAGCTTGGCCATTGCAAACGCTCGGTCTGGGCAGTGAATTCTGAACTGGAAATTTAGCAGTTTCCTCGACATTTGCTGACATTGAAGGAATTGAGACATTGTATACATATAATCTACGGGCAAAAGTCACGTGATTGTCTCGGAGGTTCCAACATTAGCCTCGGCAGACAACAACAACCCCTCACGAATGCTCGTATTTCCCAAGTTGAGTTGTTTCTTGAGCTTCATTCATGTTAATTGCATTATATCACTACTGAATTAGGACGACATGGGAATACAGCCTTCTTCATCAACTCAAGGTTTCTTTCAGGAACTTCCTGACATTGATCCACTCTATACGTATCCAAACCAAAACCGCTCGAAAACCTCCGAAGATCCGGTACTTCCGAGGATTCTCGAAATATACCTACCCAGACATGAACAGCTACCCCGCGAAGCGATCCATACTCTATCTCGACTTGCGCTGTCACCTGGGGTTCTGGCTCACGCTGTGGACGCCGAAATCAATCGTCCAACTCTTGAGACATTTGGAACCTTTGGGAAAGAAAATAAAGCCAATCCCCTGAAAACCTCGCATGGATGGAAGAAGCTGAAGAAGATTGGCCAGAAGGCAGGGATAATCTCCGTCAGTTATAATAGTGATGACGCCCCCACATATAATCGTCGCATACAGCAATTTGGGTTGGGACATGTCTGGGTATGCACTGCAACTATGACAGGCTGTCCAATGGCCATGACAGATGGCGCAGCAAAATTACTTGCAATGCACCTTGAGGACGATGAACGGGATCAACCTGGCATTCGTCTTGTCATCAACGAGACGTTTAGGCGGCTGGTGTCCAGTAGTCCTTCCGAAGCGTGGACAAGTGGTCAGTGGATGACAGAGAGAACTGGAGGTAGTGACGTGAGTGGGACCGAGACAATTGCCCAGCGCATGAGCACGGAGGAGCTTGCAGATGACTCGCGCGCCGGTCGTGATCTTGATGCCCACGGATATCCACTGGGACCCTGGAAGATCAATGGTTTCAAATGGTTCAGCAGTGCCACAGACTCGGATGTATCACTGATGCTTGCAAGAACTCAGAATGGACTTGGATTGTTTCTTGCCCCATTGCGGCGCGCGTCTGGAACGGAGATGATTCCAAATCAAGCATCTGACCCTACTGAACTCAATGGAATTCGTATTCAGCGCTTGAAAGACAAAATTGGGACCAAATCATTACCTACGGCAGAGCTGGAACTCAGAAATGTACGAGCTTGGTTGATTGGTCAAGACGGTCAAGGAGTCAAAGAGATATCAACAATCCTGAACTTGACAAGACTGCACACTGCGGCAACCGGAGTGGGTTCTTGGGCTAGAGGGCTGCAAATATGCCGGGCTTATTCCAGAAAACGCCGGGTGCGGGGAGGCCTGCTTCAGGATAATGCGCAGCATCTGAAATGGATGGCTGACAATGTCATCAAATACACTGCAGCGGCACACTTCTCTTTCTTCGCTGTTGCTATGCTCGGTGCATTGGAGCAGGATTGGAGCGCCGTCATAGGCTCTACGCATTCATCGAAGCTGATACCGAAGGATGAGACGATGACATCCAATCTATTCCGACTTCTAACGCCAGTTCTGAAGGCTCAAGTGAGTGTCGCTTCCGTTCACGCGTTGCGAGAGCATATGGAATGTCTGGGTGGCGTGGGATACTGTGAGAATAATGAAGACGGTGGCATCTTTAACATTTCGAAGATCTTCAGAGACACATTGGTTAGCCCTATATGGGAGGGAACGGTTAGCGTCATGGCAGAAGATGTGGTGCGAGTCATGTGCGACAGTCGCATCGGGGGAGGTCATGTGTTGCACAATGTGTTTTCGCCCTGGGTAAGACAAGTTCAAACTACTTACCGATCGATTTTCGTAGCCGAATCTGCGGCCGTGGAGTCCCTTCTAGGAGAGCTTTTGGCAATGGAAGATGGCTATGAGAAGCAAGAGCTCCTATACCGGGGCAGAGATCTTCTTTGGTATCTGGAGTCCATCACATGCAGTGTTTTGCTTCTATTTGATGCGATCGTTGACCATGACGAGGTTGCCATTGCAATCGCTAGGAGATGGCTCGCATCGCGACTGAATCCTCGCCAGCAGTATAGTGGAGCAAGCTGGCGCAATGAATCTTCCATGAATCGTCGGATATTTTTGGGGCAATCTGGTTCGGGTCCCGTCCGTGGTGTCAGTAGTCTATAATTTGAAACGTTTGTATAGCCGTTGTCCTCATGACCTTGCTGCAGATAAGCACGCAGTGTGAAACTGTGACGATTATACTGGTGAAAGTACGCGAAGACGTTTGGATACCATCTGGTTTAAAGTCAGTTTGAGTCAACTTGGAGTAATACAATCGGGAAGGACTGAAGTCGGCACGGGATGTTGCAATTGCTTGCTGTCCTGTAAAAGAAAAGACGTACTTTATGAAAGGTCAAAGGTCCGACTCTCCTCACGCCACCACTGTGTCTGCAGTACTGAGACCAATGTGCATTTCCATTGTTTGCATGCCGGATTTGTTTCTGCGAGGTCGATCGATCCTTTCGTCTATCATGATGTAGGCTTTGTGACTACAGGAGTCCTCATTCGTAATCGGTCGCCGGGCGTGAAGGGTAGATCAGAAGGCTGTATCTTCAAAGACGGAGTGGACGTCGTCTGGTTCGACCGGGAGGAATCTTTGACGGAGACCCTGCAACAGAAAAAATTGCCTTGACGACTTGATTAGAAATTCAAGACTTTTCTCATGTGAAGGTGTATTGGAGGAGAAGTGTGGGTAGGGTGGTTGCTCGCGGTTGCAACCACGACCGCGTCGTCTTGGCATCCACAGCGGCACCTGCCCTACATGCATGAGGCACGCTCTGGGCAACACAGGGTCTGAGGGATTGAATGACAGCCTTCCCATCATTTTCGTGGCTACGACCCGATGTAGCTTCATCTCTTTGCCTCTGGGCTGTTACACGCACAGGTAATCCGTGCCTCTCTCGGCATGGTCATCACGCGCTCATCTCTTCCTACAAGCTATCCGAAAATGCATATCTGAGCTTACTGGGGGATTACGATGATACATCGGTCTCCGTCCCAGTCGTCACAAAAAAGTCTCGCTAACTCCAGTCAGATCCTCTAGGTCAACCACTCTCGCCTTTTGAGGACCAGCTCCTCGTTCGCCGCCTTTGCACTTACGTATTTCTTCGCAACAAGCACTATAACAATGATATTGATCCCCGGTCTCGCACACTCAACCCTCCTCTCGTTTTGAACTAATACGAACCTGTGACGTACTTCCTCCCGAGAAACTTTCCCTCGAATCACTCCCGCCGCCCAACGAAACAACACCTCGAACACCATCGAAATACCATTGATATGGAAACACGCACTGTCAAGCATATCCCAACCAGAGTGAGCCTTTGGATACTCGTTTGCAGCGTTCTACGGCCCGAAGACAGCGAGGACTGCCTCTACCTCAATGCTTTCGCGCGCAGAAGGTCACATCATGCCAATAACATAAGATGACGAGGCACGCATATCCTTCTCGTGCTTTTCTGGATCCATGGTGGCGGTTCCAAACTCAGAAATACAGGGCAACCCATCTGTTCAGGCACCCCGTTCGCAGCACTCAAGGACGTAATCCTGGTCAAAGCGCAGGCGGATACGGTGTCACGGTGTTGTTGTTTTGGTAACAAGCGTTTGGTCAACTGATCGAGTTTAATTCCATGCTGCTATCATACAAAGCGGTGCTTACTCGTACAGCGTGCTCTCCCCATGCAACAATACAGACTAAAAAAATTGAGTATAACTTTTTGGCCACACAAATTGCAAAAATGTAACCGCCATACCAGTGCATTCTTGAGACGCCGGAAGATACCCTGCGCCACGTACAAGAGGAATTCAATATCAGATTCGGACCGGGGGCGACAATTAAACTGTCGTGAGATCCCAGGATTCGTCGCGAAGCAGGAAGATCCGCCCATGTCCCCGCAATGGGCGCAAGGCATTGGCTACTATTCTCTTGAGGTCCTGCGGCTACTGAAAGACGTCATAGTACAAAAACCGCAACGAATAAAATATGAGTTGTGTTGCAAATCTGACCAGGCCATTACATGTTCGTGTCATCCGTGTCATCCGCAATTGTGGCTTAGTACTATTGGCACTGTACGAATGGGGTAATTTTTCACATAATGTGTAAACAATGCATCGTTTTCTCAGATTCTAAAAGCACGATCAATCTTTGTTATTTGTGGCATAGTTGATAGACGGCTGACTTGCTGTCTTGAGCCGCGATTCCCCACTTAGATCATAGCGTGACGCATGTTAGGCGTCCAACAGCTACCTCTTTCACTTTGTGCACGTTTTGTTACCTATTCTAAAATTATCAGAAAATCATTGCCATCACGTTTGAGTGGATGCCTTAGTCTAGAGAAGTATAAAAGCTGAGCGAGATACTCCTGTTCTGAACTCGTCATCACAACTACCATCCGCTACGATACCCATTGCGATAAGTCCATTTTCAAACCCAAATCAAAAACCACTCTTCCCATTACCCTCCACATCATCAAAATGCAATCCTTTATTTTTTGCATTGCAGCCCTCAGCACCCTAGCCTTTGGCACCCCAATGTTGAAATCCCGAGGCGTTGGGACCAGCTTCAACCTGCGCGCAGCCTCCAACCCCAACGCGCCAGACGCTGTGGCCGCGCTCCGCGGTGGTATCTGGCATCTCGGTGCACTCGATGGCAAAGCTATCCTCTTTTCCGACAACACCAAAGGATCTCTCTTCTACGAATACGGCCCTGACGCCAGTCCCAGCGTTGGTACCGCCAGCGTCGGCATCACGATCACCCCGGGGGGCTCGGCCACTGTCCCTGCCTTGCAACCAATTCAGCTGGTTGTTAACAATGGCACAGCGAATGTCTCGATTGAGAAGGATGCAAGTGGCATTCCAAAGTTGGCGTTTGACAGCGGCAGGTTTCAGGCGTGTGCGGAAACGGAGGATCAAACTGATGGGTTCTTCTTGATATATGTACAGCAGGGCCAGAGGGATATCGCGAGTTGCGCAAGAGTAGATCTGATCTCTGCTTGCTCAGGTTCCGGCATAGGTGCTCCTATGGTGGGGCAGTTGGGCAAGCCCCACGAAGTTGATTGCCAGCCGAACTAAGCAGTATTGGCGAAGAAACGCGAGGAGGAGTAATGAGATCGCGGACGATGGTAATTATCTAATAGTAAATGTAATGTGTTACTCAACCACGAGGAGAACTTGATCGAGATGACTCACAGGCTCGAAAACGGGTGAATGCATTGTACCATGCCGGCGCTACAGCGAGAACGATAGATCGCAAAGAAGTAATACCGGACCGTGTGTTCCGATGCAGTGAAGGCGTGGATACGAGGCGCACGACTACGGGTCAGCAGCTTGTCTTTTTAAAGTCTACAAGACGGAGACAGGTGTGGGAGCGGTGGCTGGCGGCTATGACACTGGATCCCTCCGACCTGGAAGTAACTGCATCCTCGATACAGTCTGGTAATGCCTTCTTCTGGCAGATTGTGAGACTCCGAGGCAGCAATCGTGTGTGGCAGGTGGAGGATCTGAGGAAGGGTAGTTGAGGTCCTAGTATGAAGGGTGGAGTGTGTGCTTCCATTGTAACGAGGAATGCAGAAGTCAGGTACCGGAGTGAAAGATTTAGGGTAACGTACGAAATCTGTTCAGAGGAATTTTTCAAAGGAACAGACTGAAATTGAATTGCTATGAGGATGTCAAGTGCGAGCTGCCGTCATCGTCTGCCAAGACCCCGGTTGCACATTCCCCTGACTGCCTTCTGAGCGCCTTCCTAACCCATCTGTTGCCGAAAACTGACAATTATTGCCGACCTTGCATCCAATCCATCATGAAGCACCCGCGGTTCCCCTCGACATCACCGCGCTGCGTATGATCGCCATCATATCGTCGATACAGCCACACTCGCAAAGGTGGTCTCCACTAGTGGTGACTTCCACCTCTTTCAGGGTAATCGGCATGAAGAATTCATCTCGATGCAGCTGCAGATCCCGGACTGAATCCTGCAGACATACCTCCATCCACTTGTCAAAGTCCAGCACAACAGTCATTGTTTTCAAGTTTGTCAAGTTCTGCTGCCAGTCGGTATTGTTTCCTGTTTCCTCACGCATTATGTCACCAGGCCACCTTTTCATGGCGCGCGGTTTGTAAAACTGGAATAGGTAATTCTGGGAGCAGGAAGCGAAATCATCGTACTCTAAATCCAATGCAACAACGAGACGGAGGTGTTGGATTCGGTGGGCGAAAGAAGGTGCGAGAGTGTGCCTCCCCAACCTGTAATTGGGGACCACTAGTTGAAACACATTATAATTGTAGTAACTGTCGAGTACACGTTCCGCAAACTCGCGATTGCGGCCTTTGATGAGTGGTAGTATTCGCTGAATACAGAATATTTGGTGGTACTTGAAGCCGATGGGGAAGTTGAAGACCAATCGATCTCGGAGGATTTGGGCAACGAGCTCGGGCGGGAGATAAGGCACCAAGCTACTCCTGGACGCAAGAGTGGTTGTCGACATTTTTGATTTGAGTGGTGTATGTACCGTTGTGGGCGAGGGTTGGCTTTTTGCGTGTTTTTGTCAGATCGATGAGCGACTTCTACTATGCAATAATACTGCGAGGAGTCTCTATTTATCTACGCGGTCTGACAAATTTCAGTGGAAATCGAAAAAAATCAATATTGAAGAAGAGTTCAAAAAATATTTATGTCGTCGTATTGCTAATTGTTGAAGCTCACCAGTCGTTGGGATAAAACTATTTTTTCGCCTGGCACAGCGCATAGATCAGTATACAAGTAACTCATGATGTAACTACCTAGGCTTTTCCCACAGTCGCACTTTCCAACAACCAATCACGTATACGTATTGTGATTCGACGAAAACCTCATCTCCCCACTCTTTTGGATTGCAGATACATCTCACAGTATCATAGGAAACCTTGGATTAGTACAGAAGATCGAGACTCGACAAATCAGCGTGGCGATGGCGAATTCGAGAGACATAACATGAAAATCATCAGCGATTTGTGATAGGATGAAGCAAGCATGCCCGCGTATTTCATTTAAGATCTACTGAAACGGCCGTCTTTACCTCTTATGTCCTCTATGCACGATTAAAATCCACCCAAATGTCCCTAATGTTGTTTCGCAGCCACAGTCATCTGCGACCTGTATGCAAAAGCCATGATTCCGCGACCAGTTTTTGACAGCCATGGTCATCCACGACTGGTATTCGACGACCACAGTCATCTGCGACCAGTATTTGACAGCCACGATTCCGCGACCAAATTCAGCAAAACGGTACAAGCGTATGGCCTCCTCCTCACCCACCCTTTCAATATAATATCACTCCGTCTCCCCAAGCGTGTCTCTGACAAGCCCTAGGTGATCTACTGTGAGAAAGTTAAAGAACAATATCTGAATGGCTAATAGTCACGACTAAAGCATAGACTCCGGTTATTCCAAAGGCATGTGTATATAGTAGGTAGACTGTCAATTCAAGGGGGAAATGGGCAAAAAAGAAAAAAAAAAGAATTGAGCTAGCTGGGAATCGAACCCAAGGTCTCCAGTAGATGGTTTTACGCGGCCACTGCAAACACGGCGACTGTCCTCAGCCACCTACAAACACGGCGACTGTCCTCAGCCACCTACAAACACGGCGACCGTCCTCGGCCACCCATCAATCTCAGCGACCTGCTACCACTACTGGCATTCTACCACTGAACTACCAGCCCTTTTTTGTTATAAAGAACTTTGGGTTTAAGATGTACAAATAGTAGAGCAAATTGATATGTACCAGTGGACAGGTACGTGCACGGGCTACTTTCACTGGACTGGCCAGTGCCATGTGGCTCCTGCCAATAAATGTATGACTCCCATGACAATTGGATCAAGTCATTGAAGACTTGAAAAAATGATTGGCCAGCAAACTCACGAGCTGCTACCCGTTTTGGGGGCACGTGACAGGGTTCGTCCAGGTGTGTATCGTAGTGCACGTGATTACGCACGGCACGCTAAGACTACTACAACACCACTTTACTTCCACTGTACACCACCCTCATCTTACTCACCGTCTCTTACGAACGCGCAATCATGCCATCACTACTTGATATGCCCCCCGATGTGCGCAACATTATCTACGGATACGCATTGGCCTGTGAGAACGAACTTACGATCTGGAAACAAGGGCCTACAGCAAACGACAGGCCACGCTACATTCTCGTAGACGGCAAAGTTTTCGAAAATACTGGGCCTTGGCAATGGGAGCTCAGCGGCCGCAGAACAATCTGGAACCAACTCCAATACGTCAACCAGCAACTCCGCCAAGAGACAGCACACTTGGAGCTCAGATTCAATCGTCTCTACCTTCCCGGATGTGAAGACAATGCCCGCGAGCTCCTTGGTTTTCTCAACTCCATAGACGAGCACAAATTGGCCTGGATTGGTGCCATCGAAGTGGTGCCTAGTTCAAAGATAAAGGACTACTCGCTGGAGAGGAATTTCAGGGACTTGTTGGCCATTGAGAAGATTTGTTTGCGTCACCCGAGTCTGCATATCATATACTGGCACTATACAAAGTCCACCAGGGCCGCGACAGGTCATTTCAACCTCGGCAGTTCTCGCCCCGCCGACTGTGGGGTACTCCTCTGTGAAGCAGACATTTTAATCTACTGCCTTCGCGGATATTGTGATGGTGCTCCCGGAGATTTTGATGATATCGTCGATGGACTCCAATGCATAGAAATTGATAATTGGTACTTGGACAACTTTCCAGATGGAAATCGAGGTTTGGGCAACTATTTGAAATCCCCGAATTTCAGATTCTGTTTATGGGGACTGGACTTTGACGAGCCAGACTTTCAACAGAGCTTCCAAATACATACAACCTTTCAATCTACTAGGGATAGATGGTGGGAGTTTCTTGAGAGCTGGGCATATGACGCTGGAGGTATCTAAGGGTATCTTATCGCGTCTAGTGGCAGACTCCTGTCGCGTTTAGGGGCAGCACTACTTCTCATGTCGGGTGTAAACGACAGGGCTTCGAGAGGATTCTGTATAGTGGTGTTGGGGACAGATACGTACGCGGGTGCATGGGTATTATCGAGGAAATGGCCTGCCAAGGATGCTTTCGAGTAATCGCAGCTTTCCCATATGAATAAAATTCTTTTATGCCTGACAATATATATATACTTCTCCCAGATCTCAAACAAACTCCAAACAGCCGTCCCGGTTACCAATCCGCTCATCCAGGATGATAGATCTAAAATGCCACTGCCCGTCCCTGCTAAGCTCGCCCTCCAGCTTCTGTCCGCCATCTGCCAGCCTGATATTTCGTGCCGACGCCCCAAAATTGCCGCCGCCCCTTGTGCCACCCCCAGGAATCTGCAAGTTCTGGCCGGGGTAGATCAGGTCAGGGTTGCTAATGTTGTTGTGACTGGCAAGGCTCTCAAACGAGCAGTGGGAGAATCGCGCTGCGATACTGCGGAGAGTATCACCCTGCTGAACCGTGTACGAAGAGCCGCCGTTGCTGTTTCCACTGGACCACCGGAAGCTGCCGCCATCATTCTCGATGATTTGGTTGAGACTGATGCTGCTGGATTGATATGAGCCATCAGTTCTGCGGCATTGCGCGTGCAAGGTGTAGTCGCCGTGAGCATCAAGTCGGATGTCTCGGCAAGACTCGGTGAAGTTGCCGCCAAAGTCGCCGCGGGTACGGCTGTCGTGCTTGTTGTCGGAGCCTTGGTATTGTTGTTGGTGCTCCTGCTGCTTCCGACGTTCTTCCTCTTCCTTTTCGTGTTCCTTCTTATCTTTCCGCTCGTGCCTCCAGTCCTCCGCGGCGTCTTGCGCTTTATGGCCAGCGAACGCTCCCGAAATAGCTCCGATAATCGTGCCTGCCGTACCATGACCGGCCTTTCCTCCTAGTTTGTGGCCACCGAACGCTCCTGCTGCACCTCCGGCAATGCCACCCATCTAAACATGTCAGTAAACTCAATGAGAAATCGACATGCTTTTTGAGCCGGGAATACATACAATGCCCCGGTCTCCCTCGGGATCACCCTCGCCTCCGTACAAGTTCTGGTCCCCCTGGTTATGAGAGTTACGTCCTGAGTTGGATGAGTGAGATGCCGTAGAGGCGTATTGCTGATACTGCGGTGGTTCCTGGCCATATCCTGGTCCGCCTTGCTGGCCATAGCCTTGGGGTTGACCGTACCCCTGGGATTGAGACTGCCCATAGCCTTGAGGCTGTCCTCCAGCCCCATAATAGGTTGCAGATTCTCCCTGACGTTCTTGGCCGTAACCTCCATTGTTGTCGTAATTCGGGCCTTGCTGGTATCCCTGTGGAGGATAGTTTCCGCCTTGCTGATAGTTATTGCCGTAGCCAGACATATTGATCAATATTTTGCGAGCTCCTTCAGAATTTGACAGTTCAGAAATACGAGCCCTCTTGACGTCGGGGGGCAGGTTTATATATAGCTAGCACCGCCATGTTGGGCTACTACAGTGAGTGGGGTATGCATGATCGCCGGAACCCCACATCAAAGGCAGAAGCCCCAGAATCGGTCCTATGAAGTCACGATTCAGAGCTGGCGGAGCGGAAAACACGGCTGCTCCAGGACCACGTAGGTTTAGGTGGCGCCACATAGTGGCGTTTCATTTATGCGCTAGCCCTTCGGGTCCACCAACGATGACATGCATAACGTGCTGAGCCACTTGTCCATTCAACAACCATCAAGAAGTTCATGTGACGATCCTCGCACCATGATTCATTTAAGACCGCCCGAGTCATCTGGCTAGACTCTGCAGGTCCTTCTCAATCAGTATACAGAGTTGTGCAACGAAATCCTCTTCAGAGTCATTCCCAATACCCAATGCACCGGCTTGCCAAGTCACTGTGTATACCAACGGACCGCCCTTCACGCTGACCAGATTGAATGCCAACGGAGCACTGAGTGCATGGCCCGGCTGTGCAAATACGAATTTGGTTTGCTGAGGAAGCCCTGCAGCTGGACTGGTGCCATTGACAGCACCGATGTTGCTCACTTCATAAGAACCATCCCGCGATTGACCAAATTTTTCCATCATCCATTTCCTCACGCTCTTTACGTATCGTAGCAGTCCAATGGCTTGATCTTCCAGTCTTGCGGCACATTCTGCGAGATGCAGGGTATGAGCGCGTACATGTTTCCAATCTTCTTCACTAAATTCCATTTCCGACTCGGGGCGATCGTATCTGATATACGTGCCGGAAGCATATTCGCCGGCCTCGTCCTGCGGTATACCAATCGAGCCTCGCATGTTGATGGCTGTTTGATTGACAAAGTTGGTGAATTTGGGGTCAGTAACGAGCTGTGAAAGTGCTCGACCAACACAGCGAACAAAGAGCCCAGTGAATTTGGCATCCCGCTTCCTCGCCTGCTGAAGAGCATTGAGCAAGATTTGAGGCTGGACTTCGCGGAGGATCAACCTGCTTCTCACGGACGGTGCTTCTTCGAAGCTTGGAACTTTGGCCCCAAGCCACGTACCCGAGTCCACTGGCGAAATGCTGGCCTTCATTCCCAGCCAATTCGCAAGGATGGTTGGCAGGTATTGGGCTATGAATGGCGATAGCAGGTACCCCCAGGAAATGGGCAGCCTCTCTGGAGTGTCGAATGGCTCTGGGAATTGCAGGATCGGACGTTGTATTACTCCTTTTGAGTCATCCGATCGACGGCCAAACCCCCGCTGGAAACTTCGATGAAACGTCAGGCCGGTGGGACCATCGCCTATGGTGTGAGAAAAGGAGAAGCCGATGAAGCACGTCTCTTGCAGAGGGAGAACAATGATTTTCCATGGAGGTATTCCTTGTGGCCAGGTGCCGTGGAGATGTTCTTCCAGCGTCTTCTTGATGGTCGTAGCCTCATCATCGTTCGCTTTTGGGGCTACAATGTCTACGTGATTGCGCAGAGTCACCTCCGAAACGCTCCGATAATATGATTTGTCGGTATGCATGTCTTCGACTACCACCGAGAAGAACGGGTGGTCTTGAATGCACTGGTGGAGTGCGCTGTAGAATGATTCGGGCGCATGCACATCGAAATCATTCTCGAACTGATACGTTGCTCCGATGATAACGGCATGGTAAACGCCTGCGTGCTCACGAGTGATGGTGCGTTGCTCATTCGGACCTTGTTTGATGAGTACGGGCCATGAATCCATATATTATACTTATACTCACTTGCAAATCTCAAAAAACCTGGTGATTTGTCCATGTTGAAAAATCTTGCTAGTTGAGTGGAAAGCGAAGTGTGCTTCAGATGATTTTAGACTGAATGTCTTCTCTCACGCACCCTGAGATGACTCCTTTTATACTTTGGGGCTTTGCAAGGGAGTAAAAGAGCCGAGGATTCCGGGAACAAGCGCAAGGCACTGGAATATGTCTCGGTTCTTTCCAAAGGTGGAGATTGAACTGGCATGACTTTGTCGAGGTGCCATCATGTTCTGGTGAACTGACCAGTCGGATATCCGAACCTTGATCTATTCCAGGAACGGTTAGAACCGTCGGAAACTTTCTACCCCATTAGTGCTAGTTAGCCTTCCATCTCTCCTGTCTGCTACGAAGAAGACTGATGTACGCAACACACATGCGCCAATGGAAACTCGGATAAGGCATATAACCCTTTCAAATAGCTCGAGGCAGATGGCCTTCAATCGGCCAAGAACTCGTAACCCTAATGCGTGCGAACGGTGCCATTCACAGCGAAGACGATGCTATCTCGACTCGGGTAGTTCGTCATGTGTGGCTTGCTATTCCAACGGTGTCGTCTGTCAAGTAAGAAAGAAACTGCGAATGGGACGTAGACCGGTCGCACAAAAGTGCGTTCCTGGATCGGGAACGTATTCGATCCTAGGTCTGGAACCGCACCCTGGGGAAAACGTACGCGCGCAGGGTCTCACAGATACACGTCCTGCTCTGATACTTCATCAGCCAATGAACCTGACACCCGAGGAACGTGCGTTTTTCCGTACTCTGCAGACACGCGAGGGCTTCTTTCGCGTCCATCGACCGTTTTTGATCGGGGAGACCTTCGCGGACGACTTCCAAAGCACTCTTATGATTCTGTTCCATCATGCTCCCAACATTCTCCATCGTGCTTACCGAGCCGCACTCGAGATAATCGCGATCCAACAAAAACCACAGGACAATGTGGACCTCACTCTCGGATGCCAATCTCTCCAATCATTCCAAAAAATCTCAACCTCCTTCCTAGACATCAAAGATGCCGCGGTTGTCCTCTTGCTAGGCCAAATCCTAATTGCTTACAACACCGTGCTCTGGATCAATGCCACCCGTACCATCACCCGCGGGACCCTACTCGCCGTCCACCACTGCTACCCGGCTCTACGACAGCGACCCGAATATGACAGCGTGACCATCACACCTGTGCTGATCGATATCGTCGATTGCCTTCTCCGCCGTGAAGTCCCCATCTTGCGTCCCCCAGAAAACACGCGGTGTACGGTAGACAGATGCTGTGGAGTCCTATCCTCTCTGCTACCAATCCTCTACGACCTCTGCCATTGCAGCCACGCGGTCAAAACAATGTGTCCCGGAATGCCACAATCTGGTGCGGAGAACCCATACGCGGACATCGAGCGCCGCATAAAAGCCTGGTCGCCAACCTACCCCCCAGACTTCTTCAAACGATACTCACCCATCGAGACGCAAACCATGATGGCAAGTGCCAGCATATATCGACAAACCGCACTCCTCGTAGCTCACCGTCTGCGATTCCCGCTCGGTACCGAGGACAAATGGGGCGAGGCCGTTGCCAGCAATATCCTAGACGAAGCAACCCCTCTCAGCAACAAAAATGTGGACGGTGCAACTGGCTTGAATATGGATTTTCCCTTGTTGGTTGCGACGGTGGAACTTCCGGACCGTGGGGCTACCGCGGCTAGACTGTTTGAGCCGTTGCGATTTTGCAAGGCGCAGCTGGAGAGCAATCTTCGTTTTGTTGGAATTGTTCACAAGGCACGGGCGGACGGTTTTCGGGGTTCGTGGCTCGATCTGGTGAACGAGGCTTACGTCGGGGACATTCTGCCGTGATGGATAAGTTTTGAGTGATACTGTACGTTACGACTGCTTATTCGGATAGATGCACGGTTCAATCTAGGCCGTCCTACCTTGACATTCACTCCTTGGCAACTGCCTTCGACTCGGTTTTGTGATACGGAAGGTCCATCTTTACCTCCTAGCTTCCCAACAAATATCACGTCACGTCATGCTGAACATAGAGAACACGATTTTGCAAATGTATAATTTTTCTGTCTTTATCTCATCTACTTTTACCCACTAAACCATGCTCCTTGGAACAGATTTAGACGTACTTGGTGACAACCTCGTAGGTGACGACGCAGGCATCATATGGGGTGGAGTCGGGGAACGGGGGGTGGGTTCCGGTGTGCTTAACGGTGGATGGCGCGGTGCCAGATGAGGCACCACCATATGAGGCACCCCCAGAAGGCGGACCCAAAGGGACAGAGGTGGTAGGGAGGGCGCTGTAAGAGGCACCGCCAGAGGCAGCGCTAGAGGCGGTCGGCTGGGAGGCACCAGTACCGGGAGCGCTGCTGGGGCTTGTTGGGACAGCTGAGGAAGCGCTAGCAGAGCCAGAGGCACTGCTGGAAGCAGAAGCCGAGGTGGACAGAGTGGAGGGCGTGGACGTAGCGGGAGCGGAGCTGGATGAGGTAGGCTTCAACTGGTTGATCTTGGAGACAACCCAGGATGATGCCTCGTCGGTGTACTTCTCAAAGTAGTTCAAGTGGTCGGCAACGACGTTACCTCCAGCGCACACTGGGTCACCAGCAGCACAGTAGGAACGGAGCACGGAGGAGTAGCGGTTGAGGAGGGCTAGGTCGTTGCCCTCACGGGGGTACTTTTGCATACCGGCTCCATCGAGAACATTGTAGGGCTGGTTGGCAGTGTGGCGGACATCACCCCACAGAAGGGCGGCGGCAACTGGGCATTATTAGTATGGATGTGGAAGACTCAATGCGTGACAAGGTAACATACTAGCTTTGCCAGCAGCAGAGTTGCTGTCAATGCCGCTGGAGACCTGCGAGCATCCACCGGGGCCACCGAGGATGTCTCCCGTGACTTGGGCACCCTCAGAGTAACCGTTGACGACAATGTGGGAGTTGGGGCACTTGCCATTGAAGGCAGTGACCTGAGAGATACCGTTGCGGGCACCCTCAGCAACCTGGTCACAGTATGGGCCACCTAGGGTAACATCGAACTGGACGTCGATGTAGTCGCAGCTGGTGCCCTGCTGGGCAAACTTGGCGCAGGTGGCGTCAATGAAGGGGGTTGTGCGGCCGTCATGGTAAGGGGCATCGTTTCCACGAGCCATGAAAATCACCACATCTTCGCAAGCGGCGTCGAGTTTTTGGGCAGCGGCGAGGGCTGGAAGCACTGCGAGGAGTGCGGAGAGGCGAGCGAAAGACATTATTAGAAATTAGATACGCCGAACAGAGATGTCAGGCAGTAATACTATGGTAAACGAGGGTGGTATATTGGAAGGTTGAGGGTGTCTTGGTTCAAGTACTTGTCCCACAAACACAGAATACCTCTGGAGGATCAGCGAGTCTTTAAAGCGCATTCACAGGTGATATGCCTGCGCATGGGAAGTGGAGATGAGTGGCCTGGTTCAGTGGGTCCAGGGAAGCCATCCATGCGTGTTTTGATGAACTGCCGGCTGTGAATGGTGCGTGCAGGGTCCTAGCTAAGCTCGACTCGGTTCTTTGAGTGTCGATGCAAGATGGGTCATATTGGTACTTGTAGATATCCACTGTTGACGTTGACAATCTTCATTACATAGGAAGACATGCAAGCCCTACTTCGACGTGGATTGCAAGCCACACCTCTTCCCCAGATTCAACGCTCTCTTGCGTGATGCGTACACCATTGTTGAGACTGCATGATGCCAGGTCATTATTGTTGCTCTTATCTGGGGAAGGAGCAGGGGTCGTCGGCAAGGTCGGGTTTCCCGGAGTACTAAGTGGAAATGTCTGTTTACGAGGTCGAAGGCCCACATCATACCATCATCATGTTGCATTTCTGCATTTGGTATTCGTTAGTCCATTAGCTAGTCACCCCCCGATGAGTGTAGCGCTCAGAATCGTCTTCTAGCTCGAGCAGAGTTGGGTACCCTACAATCGTCCGGGCAAACATGGCAAAGCCGTGTGTAAGCTGCGAGCGAGATTAAACCAACACTCAGAGAACCGACGGATGGTAGGTTGGATGGAATTATTCCCGGAATCGATACTTGGCCCGAAGGAAAGCTGTAAATCGTTCGTGGACGGGCTCGCTTACAGCAACTGCAGGGCCTTGCATGGGGTAGATTTCTGGAGTGCGTCGTCTAGGGAAGGGTATTTGCCATTGATTTTCGATGGCGCGTAAATGCAATGTGCTATATTTATAATATCGAAGCCAGTGGACACTAAACCCTTAGCATTTCCAGAATGTTGGTTCTAGTTACGTTACCAAAAGAAAAGTTTCTTTGGCTCCAATGTGTTTCGTCATTGGCATTCTGGAATGGAACCACGGTGGAAGAACTGAACCGGTGGACGAGGTACGTAAGGTTGAAGGATGGTAAGGCGGGAGGACGGGAGTACGCTATCTGTGTGACAGCTGCGAGCCGGAGTAATGCCGATGCAGTCTTCGCTCCAGTTGCCTGATTGGGGCGAGGCAAGCACTCTCTTATCTGCACTTTGCCGTTCAGCCCCCAACGGTCACAGTTGCCCAGTGTTTCTGGAAAGGGGTTGCTTTGTAGGATTGCGACAGATTGCGATGGGCGTGTTACTGAGTAAGCAATTCAATAGTCTCATCAGAGCCCCGAGTATGGCCGGTTCAACCAGGCTCACATTGAGAATCGAGCCTTGACGTGAGGACCTCCTTTCTCTCACCCCGCAGCCACCGAGTCTGAGAACGTTGAGCCTAGTAACGTCGGAAGGTCGACAAGCTTTTCCGACATGCAGCCGCGGCATCTCGCCTGACAACGCTGCAGCCAATAGAACACGCCATTGCAGTAACATATCAGAAGTATACTTCAATTGCTATTTAAAAGGTGGTACACCAGGTCTGTCGGTGATTTGCATCGTCCAACATTCATACCCAGTGCGAGACGGTGAATTGATCATTCTCACACTAGAGAACTTCAAGCTTCGAGGTACAACGAAGCATGACTGTACCAATCTCCATTGCAAGGTTGGAGAAGTATATTGTGGGTTTCTAGGTAATTTGAATCGAAATTCCCTTCAAGCGGATGAATAGTTGTTTACCTACCACTCACTACACGGAGCTGTGAGAACTATACGCCTTCCAAACTCGAACGAGTCGTTTGCGAACATCCGTGCCGCCTTTGGAAAATGCACGCCACTCATCCAGCAAAGGTAAACCTTGATTAAAAAATCCCAAAGAAGATGAATTACGCGTGACATGATGCAACAACTCCAGCCCTTGGATCAATGATTGATGTGTATACCAACGCGTCTACTACGTTACATTCGTAGCATCAAAGACCAAAACCTCGAACATCCTTCTCCACGCCGCCATCGAACCCCGCTCGACAATATTAATGCAATTTACCCATTATCCAATCCCAATCTTCTCAGCAATTCAAGAGGGAATACAAAACGTCACTTAGCAGCCCCGCACTTACGAAATCCTGCTCATCGCGTCAGGCACCAAACTGTTAAGGAATCACAAAATTACCCGATCAGGAATAGCTCCTTCCTCAAACGGTCGCGCACGGTGTTGTTCCACTCGTTCAATGTCGGACGTCAGCCTCAGGATAAACTCCGTGCCAAAACCAACCGAGTAGGAGAAAAGCCGGATCGCGAGGCTCAGGACCTGTGCGCACTATACGATTACCCGAAACGGAAATTTTTGATCGCGGAATCTGTTTGGTGATGGGCGGTGCATGTTGCCCTTGCGAAGAGAGGAAATGGGGAAAGGAGAGTATAAGAAGGAAAGAAGGTGTCGACGTTGAAGAAGACAGATCTAATCCAAACGACAAAATCCTCAACCGAATACCCTCCTTCTCACAATTCGCGCGATGCATTTCCCAACTCACACCACGATTCTCGCCTTGACGGCATTGACGCCCTTCACGGCAGCACACCCCAAACCGCAAGGTGCCAAAACCGGCAAAGCAATCTATGCCATCACCAACAGCGAGAATAATTCCGTGCTGGCTATGAGCATCCAAGACGACGGCAAACTCGGTGCTGGAAAACTCACGGCTACATTGGGAAAGGGAGCGAGTTCTGTGAATGCCACTGGGCAGTCGGTGCCCACGGATGTGCTTGCATCCCAGGGTTCTTTGACGTTGGCTGGAAAGGTATGTCACTCGATCCGATCAAGAACTAATTAAGCTAACATGTTACCAGTACATCTTTGCAGTGAACCCGGGTTCTAACAGCGTGTCGATGCTAGCCATCGCTCCCCACGATCCCACTCAGCTCCGCCTGGTCGGCAACCCGGCCACCGTCCCGGGTACCTTTCCCAACACAGTAGCAGCATCCACAAAGAACTCCTTGGTCTGCGTGGCAACTAGTGGCTCGAAAGCGGGCGTGTCATGCGGGACTTTCGACAAGCATAACGGCATCGGTGAGATGCGACAAATCTCTTCCTTTGCGCTCAACCAGACCGATCCACCCTCAGGCCCCTTGAACACCGTCTCGCACACCTTCTTCTCGGCGGATGAGACGATGCTGTTTACCACCGTCAAGGGCAACCCGATGGTTAACAACACGGGCTTCCTTAGCACCGTTTCTGTCAACAAGGCTGCCAATGGGGACTGCGAGCCCATGGTCGGAACAGAAGTTCGCTCCAGCCCCAACGGTACCGCCGTCCTTTTCGGTTCACAGGTTATCCCCGGAGCCAACCCGCCCAAGATCTTCGCTACCGATGCTTCCTTCGGCGCCGCAGTCCTCTCTGTCGACAGCACTGGAAAGGCGATGTCTGTTGGGCGTGGTGTGGTTGAGGGTCAGAGGGCTACTTGCTGGGTTGCCATCTCTCCAGCCACTGGCACCGCTTTTGTCTCCGACGTCGCCGTCAACCGTCTTGTAGAAATGAGCCTCAGCAATGCGAGCGTCGT
Source organism: Periconia sp. R9002 (assembly GCA_023627715.1). Classification (NCBI taxonomy): domain Eukaryota; kingdom Fungi; phylum Ascomycota; class Dothideomycetes; order Pleosporales; family Periconiaceae; genus Periconia; species Periconia sp. R9002. The sequence continues at coordinate 76,081 of JAMAHW010000117.1, forward strand.
GGGTCAGATCGACTTGAGCAAGGGTGCAAGCGCGATGAACCCTGGAATGATCGATCTGAGGGCTGCCGGCGACTTTGTGTATGCTTTGAGCCCTGGCAATGGAACCAGCCAGCCCGCTATCAGTGTCGTGGATGTCAAGAGCAAGACGTTGGTGCAGAATGCTGAGCTCGGCTCTCTCGGTGTTCGTAACACCGCCCAGGGCATGGCTGTGCTCTTGTAACTCAGATCGGTGCTATGGAGGGAGGGTCAAAAGTTTGATTTTAAAAATGAATCTGAAATTTAGTGTTTTCTCGAGCAGATGCTCCCAGCATATTTGCGCTATTATGCCTAGCTGTCAGTTTTGAATCAGCGAAAGGACGCATGGCATGAGCTTATAGACTTTTCTCATTTTCTGTAACATTTCTTGTATATTTGAGTATTTTGATATCCCAATTATAAATTTTTGAAGCTGATATGACGCTCTGTGCAATCTGAACGAGAAGGTGACTAAAAATTGTAAAGAGATGCGCTGATGGACTTGGTCTTGCGAAGACGTCTCTCACCTGTGCCACCTTCTCATGCAATTTTTATCTACAACATCTAGTCAGTAAAGCAAAAGATTAGGCCTTGCAATTCACACGATCTTTATTACACCTCTTGCGAACGCTTCACTTGTATATGCGTTTCATCTTTCTGCACACAGTACTGAGCCTCTCCAATCCACGCTACAAAAGAACGTCATTCCAACCAGATGGCGATAACAGGATCCTCACGATACATATTGCCCCTCACGTGGACGTTTCACGTTTATATACCCATCGCCCCCGCTCATGGCAATGCGCCTCTCCAACCAGACACTACCATTCCAAATCTTTTGGGGACCTTCCTGGCTGGGGAGCAATGAACATACGAGGAAAACTCTTGCTAGGACACAAACTAGAAGACGATATGAATAAGCGTAGGCAATGCACACCACTGGGGGACAGCAAGGCAACTGCTATCATTCCATTCAGGTTTTACCTTTCAGTTTGACTAATACTAAGTATGTGTTAATCTAGCAGATGGTAGATGCAGGATGTCTAGCAGTGCTGCTTCCTGTCATGTAGGAAGCTGGCGGCACGTGTTCACGCGCCATCGCGTGTCGCGCCTTCTCCACCTAGAATTCTGCCACGCCATCCCTCCTAGACGGTTGCCTCGTTTGCCTGTATTCTGATTGCTCATCATGGCAAGAAAGAAGAAGGCTGTCTCAGATGAATACGCCCAACAGAAATTCTCGGGCTTCTTGACCAAGGAGCAGAGCGAGGACGCAGCAGACCATGCCACCACCAAAGGCAAGCACAAGATTGCGTCCGCCGCCGCCAATGCCGCGAGAACGACTTCAACGACCACTACTCCGGCCTACAAACAGCAGACACTCTCTGGATTCTTCACCAAGAAGAAAAGCGAGGAAGCAACAGGCAGCCACTAAGACAGTTCCACGGCCATCGCCGCCTCAGCGGGCGTCACTCCCAAGAGCCCGACAACCAAAATTTCTCCCGCGAGCATGGCTACCAAGAATGCTCCCGTAGGCATTGGTATGAAACGTTTCCCCACGAGCATCGGCCTCAAGAGTGCCCCCGCAAGCATTGGTATGGAATCTTCTCCCGCGAGCATCATCCATCCCCCCATGTCACCGTCTTGTAAGTTTGCTACGACTCTATACGTTACCACAACCTAACATTACTACAGCACTGAGAAAGAGGCCCTTGGAGGAGGACGAGACCAGCCCCATATCGAAGCGGGTCCAGTTCGAACTCGTCCCACAGTCGGACGACGATGATCAAATGGTAGCACAGCTCAAGCGACTAAACGGAATCAAAGCGTTCTCCCCAGAAGTCCTTCTTATCTGTCCCTTTACCTATTCCGGCGCTTGCTCGTCTACAGAATCCTTTCGGTCTCGGGACTCGGTCTACGCTCATATTATGATCTCACACCGAGACGTCCCTAAAACCGATATCGGATGGCAATTTCCCAATGCTATGCCATCCCTCACTTGTCGCTACGGGTGCGGTGTCAAGCTGAGAAGTTGGGCTGCATATAAAAGGCACGAAGATACTGGCTGTCCCAACGGACCGTCTACCCTAGCTTACAGATGGGTAAAGCTTACTGGTTGTAACTTTGTTGCCAACACGAAGACTGGCGTGCCATCGCATGAAAGGACAAAACATGGACACAGTCCATCTGAAACCCCTCGAGGACCTTTCCAATGCTCTGCTGGTTGCGGAGCGCATTTTCCGGATTTGATCTCACTAGCTAGACACGAGTTTGTCCGAGCATGCCGGTCACCGATCAGTGGATACAAAGTGGAAGTACCACCAGCCAAGGCTATCTATCAGCTTGATTATGTCTACTTCGCTGCGTACGAAAACAATACATGGGCAACAAACTACCGGAAACCAGAAATGTACGGTAACAACGCAAATACCATTGTTTTCTTTCAAGAGTCTAGTGGAAACGCACTACAATGGACAAAGGGTTTCTAGAGTTTCGAAGAGGGCATAGCATCCATAGGCAAGACGCGCATCGTTGCCATCAACAAGCTGAAGTTCATTGGAAACAAAATTGAGTTGGACACGACAACGGCACTCGCCGTTGGCACTCTCCCAACATAGGCTTTTCCATTGACTCCGACCAGCAGGCTGCATGATCTCGAGTCTGATCAGACCCACTAGCAACCAACTCGCCCTATGGCAATCACGTCCTTCTTGAAAGACCGCATTGAAACGTGCCCAGTTGACCGCTTGAACCTTGTTTCAGTGGGCCTTGACGGCTTCACCTGTGCGTCGATCCAGATGATGGAGTTCCTTGAGACCGGCGCACGTCCGTTCAACATTATCCTCACACCTTACAGGGAAGAGGCACTAGAGTTTGGCATCCCGCTAGCTTGTATGGACACAAGCCCGCCTTACCTAGTGGGACATGCCACTTCTGAAGAGCTTTTGGTGGAACTTCGGGTACAGAATCGTTTGTTATCGAGACACCAGGTGGCGTGGTGTATTGAGACATTTATCACTCATTGTATCACCCCTGGTTGAGTTAAGCGGAATTTGTACCCAGGATATAGGTGTATTAAACTCTAGGTACAAAGTCTTTCGTTCGTCATCGAGACACTATGTGTAGTAACGTTTTGAGATGTTTATAGGTTATTGTAGAAGCCCTAGGTGAGTTAAGCTGACTTTGTGAATGGGATATGGGTAGGTATAGTGGGGTGTGTTTCTTCGAGGGGACGGAATAGATAGATGAGATAGTTATGAAGCTGTGGACGTTTCTAGGCATATGTGACATTTAGTATGATACTATCGAGATTCGCCTTAATTTTAGAAGGTGAAAGGAGAGTAAATGTATAGGTCTATGCAGGTAACACATCCCTTCGTGTTAATTCCCCACAACTTCCCCGTTGGTCTCCCAGAACTTGCACCTCTCAGTATCATCATACCACTTATCTTCCACGCTTTCAATCTCTGTATAATTGAAACTCATGACCTCCCCCTTTGACTCGGCATATTCGCGCCACACCGGCTTTGTCAAATTGCTCCAACTTTTGGCATTGGGATCCAAATATAGCATGAACGACACATAGTAGTCTTTGATTGTATCGGCGATTGTGACATTGGATGAAACATAGTCGACGTCAAGGATGAATTCACCAATCGCACCGTGGAGTTGGGAGCCCGCGTTGAAGACCAACTTGTAGACCGGCGTGTTTGCTTTTGTGAGGGAGGAGGCAAGCGTGCGGGTAGGACAGTTGATGATAAAATCACTACAAGTGAAAATGTTAGTCTGTGCATGTATGGATAGGATAGGATTCCATTGAACTTACCCGAACCATGTCTGGCGATGCCAGAAAGTAGAGTTGAAGGCTTCGCTGGGATAAAGCTCGTACAACTTGTCGAAAAAGGACTGGTCCGCGTATGGAAATTGGGTCCGCAAATCAGCCTTTTCGTCTTCAACGGTGAAGAAAGCAGACATATTTGTGAAAGCAAAGCCCTCGTATCCATCTCTGCTAACCAGTAGTGGGACGTGGGTAAAGCGACCCGCGTTGAATTCTTCGGAAGGAAGACCCCTCAAAAATTCTCCATCAGCATACGGCCCGTAGTAAAACGTTCCGTACCCATATGCACCGTCGAAATACGCAGTCGTGTATGTATCCTGCGTTGCATTCTTCAACTTGTCTTCTGGTATCTCTTGCAAACACTCCAACGTCTTGCCCCCACAGCCCGCGGTTTCCAAAAGCCTGTCGAATTGCTTATCGAGCTGGTCTGCCCTGTTGTACTGCGGCCACGCGGGATAATCTGCCAAGGCAGCGCGAAAGGGGGCCTTCTCTTCTCCGCCTGACCACATCAATTGTGCCGTCACGCTTCCTCCTCCCGCAGACCCTCCCATGAGTGTAACTTTGCTGGGATCCCCACCAAATGCGGCAATGTTTTCCTGTGTCCACTGAAGTGCGAGACGCTGATCTTGAAGACCCGGGTTTGGCGCTCCACCCATGCTGGCATATTTTGGTCCACCAAGAAATCCATATGCTCCCAGGCGATACTGGATGCTGACGTAGATGAAGGCGTTGTCGGAATGCCGCATCATGGCATAGGGTGGTTCTTTCCCTGCAGCCCCGATCACATACGCTCCGCCGTGGATATAGAACACGACTGGGAGATTGGAAGTTGGAGTCGCGGTATCTGGTGTGTACACATTCAGTGTTAAGCAATTCTCGGATCCTTCACCGGCTGGAATAGGGGCGGGAGCTCCAGTCCAGAAGGGATACGGGGTTGCTTGGACGCATGAGGGGCCAGGTTTTGTGGCATCTATGGTCGTCTTGTTGGGGGTCAGGTTGGTCGATTGGACATATGGTTGCGGGGCTTTCCAGCGAAGGGCGCCGACTGGAGGAGCTGCGAAAGGGATACCAAAGTATGTGTTGGTGTGTAGGGTTGCGTTGTGCAGGCCGGCGTACTGGACATCATTAAGAGTGACAATTGGGCCGCTGGTGACGTTGTTTGGTAGAGCAAATGCGTTATGGAAGAGAGCTGAGAGAGCCATGGCGGTTACCACTTTGGGCATGATGCTGGATCGCGACTTCCAGTTCAGAATCAGTCACCCAACGACGAATATAACAACATTTTTCTCGCCATACAGACAGTTAAATATTCCAAGAGAGCAATTAGGCAGAAGCCGAATTTAAATTTGTGCAGTACATAAAATCAGGGGATAAACGATTTTGGTGGGATTAAGCATAGTGGCTGACGAACTATCTTACGCGTTTATACGCTAATTCTATATTTCTCTATAGCTGTGCCTAGCTGTAAACGAGGAACGAGGTAAGCGGAGAAAAATCACACCTACTATTTTCGGCTGCCCAGTGGATGTAACAAGACTGACTCGTGTAGAGATGGTACATAGGTTAGTCATGCAGATGAGTGGGTTCAAGACGATTTGTGCCCCCGGCTCGTGTATCAGGCAAGTCAAGACTGTCATCTGCCATGAGTCCGGTTTCGTTTCGATTTGCGTCGTTTCGATTCCAGATGGTGAAGAGATGTTTGTGCAACGTGGGACAGGCTGTGGCCCTGAAACACGTGCGGACTGTTGGCGTGTCACCCAACCAGCGGCACGTGGCACGCGCAAGAACTCATGGACAAGGAAATTGCTGGCGTTTGAAATGTCAAATGCCGGCGGAAGAGAAAGCAACTGGCAGTCGGCAAATGTTGCCTCGTGGGAGGGTGTGTGGAGCGGAAATAGCTAAGTTAGCGGGGGGGAGAGCGGGCGGAAGTGCCACCACTGCCAACGAGGCTTGGCACGTACCAACCAGACGTCTGTATGCTCCCCCGCGGCGTCCGCTCGACGACGACGCACTGATGGCTCTTCCGTAACCAGGCGTGAAGCCAAAACGACCCTTCATTAGGTGTGTTTTTGATTGCCGGACCCTGGCGTTTCCTCCGACTCTGGTCCTTCCCGCTCACTACATACATATACGTGTACGTACCCATAAGGCCATCCCCTCTTCTCAGCAATCCTTCACCTCACTTTCCTACACTGCACCTCACCACGCTACCCCATGCCATATCCAACCCACCATCCCCGTTCGCATTGCATTGTTCATTCCAGCATAGACACGCAAATGTCGTCAGCAACCCCCACCAGCACTCACATGCTGAACACAATCCCGTCCCCGACGCGGTCCCTGAGCGATCTAGCTCGTGAGGAGCGCAGCTTCACCTTCAACCACTTCACCTGTGAGCATGCCTGGGTCATTGGAAATATCCTGCGAAACGCCCTGCGCACCATCGACCTCCCCGCCATCATCCACATCTCGCTCTCCTCGTCCCTCACCTTGTTTCACAGCCCCAGCATGCCAGGCATGATGCCCGACCATGAAAAGTGGGTCCAGCGCAAGCGCCAAACTGTCTTTCGCTGGGGTAACTCAACTTGGTACCAGTCATGCAAGTTCGAGGGTGATGAGAAGAGGATGCAAGAGTACTACGCCTTGGGGGCTGACGAGGCCACAAGCTATACACTGGAAGGGGGCGGCTACCCAGTGTTTGTCAAGGGCGTCGAGGGCGTCGTGGGTGCTATTGTCCTAGCAGGTCTAGGAGGCGAGCAGGCACACGCGTTGCTCATCAAGGCTCTCGAGGAGTACAGAGAGTTGCGGAATGATTTCCGGAGTCCAATGAGGAGTGGAACAGTCAAAAATCAATGAATGACGCAAGAAATTTCACATGTCAAAGCACAGCAAAGCAAGTCACAAGTTGCAGAGGACAAATCGCGGTGAAAGATGACTACGCGAGCAGAGAGCGGATGGAATTGGCAGCAGTAGAGCAAAGAGAAGCCTCCGAATCGACAGCGCGGAACCCGAATCGACCATCCACGGCATCGAACGCAATCGAGTATCCGAACAAGAAGTTCCGCCCCGTATTTATAAACGGCGGTGGCGAGCGCTTTGCTGGTCTGACGGACGCGGGGTGCATTCTCGAAGGCTGGCCCACTACAAGACTATAGCCCATAACTTTGTCGCCTGTTGAAGCGACAAAGTCAATGTCTATGTGCGTCCCCTGCCGGACTCGCTCTACTTCCTTGGCTGTACCATTGGGATTCGGGTTTGGCACCCATACCGTGGGCAACGAAACGCCATCCTCGGCCCTGATATACATCTGGGAGATGCCTGTATCCACTAGACCATATCCAAAGCTTCCTATCTGTCCATCAATGCTAAAGTTGGCACGCACGCTTCCCCAATCCCGTGCATCCTCATCATGTGTCACACCTGGCTCCAGCGTCGTGAATGAAAATCCGCACACGTTCTTTTCCGTCAATCCAATCTCCACTCCTTTCGTAGAAATGGTGTAGCCCGCTCTCCAGCGCGCCGACGAAGTCGATTCGCCGTCTATCGAAATTATATTCAAGAACGGATTTCGTGACGGTATCGCATCTGGCTGTCCATTACCTGGCGCGTTTCTTGCGAACCCAACACCCATGTACATGATCCGCGACGTATCTCTTTCTATCGGTTTCTCTCCATCCTTTCCGAGGGGGCACTCGAACGTATCGTTGCGCGGATCATAATGCAGGCAAAAAAAGCTATGATCTACGACCAGGGCTGGCACGCGAGCGACAGCACGTGACCCGAGTAGTCCGTGAAACTCAATCGTCAAGGGAACGAGCCGTCCGACATACAGAATGCGGCTACTGGTCAAATAGTGATACGATGGCGTACCTTGCGAAGGGTCGATGCCAGCAAGTGGTGCGCCAATCACCAATCCTGTCGACCCGGTATCGACGGGCATTTCGATATCGACACCGTTGATGGTGCTGCGGACGAGAGGTACCGCTTCGGAACGGAATTCGTAAATGTAAGGGAGGAAGATGGATTGCGTGTAGTTTCTGAAGCTCATTCCTTGCGGAGATTCGGCGTGCATTGTGCTTGTAGGAATCAACAATCTGTAACGATAGAGGGCAAGAGCAATGATAGACAATGCAGTAATATAGATACGGAAATGTGGATACTTGGCGGTGAATGCTGGCCTCACCCGCATTTGCTGGCCCGTCTTGGAAGTAGCTGGCGGGTTTTCACGACTCGCAATCATTGTCGCTGCGCTGTTCCTGCATGTGAAGGATTGGGTCCAGTACTTTCACTTTTCCGAACAAATCAAAGGCCATGAAGAAGAGAGTCGTCATGTTATGAGCCTCCGTCATAGTTAGATGCAGCTAGTCGACCAAAGCCACCAGAAATTACTAAGCGAACTCCTCCTCCCCTCGCTCGGAAAACATGCGACTCTTGCTTTTTCCAGGTCATCGGTATCGCCCAATTGACCCACTTTGCTCTTCCAGAATGGTGTTCCCTCCTCACGCTTCAGAATTTTGCTTTTTTTTGTTTCAGGACTCTAGATGTTGGGCGGGACCAGCTGAGACGTGTCGGTACGCACCAGCAGCTGGCTAGCCTATCATGGCGTGTTGGCCGTTTCCGTCGGCCGCACTATCTTTGAGCACTTGAGGTAATCATTGCTGTAGCAACTGCATAGCGGCTTTCACCTTCCTTATCTTCAACACTGAGGAGGAAGGGTCGAAGATTTCTGAAGATTGGTTCTTCAATGCAACACCAGTGCTTACGGCCTTTCCGCACCATCCAGCGCAATTGATCCATCGTAATCATTGGACACGAAACAGTCAAAAGCAAGATCCGATCACGAGGCTTCTCGAAGAACACGAATGCGGGACATGTGAGAAGCGCTTCGCGACCCGGATGTCTTTTGCCCAACACATGGACAGCAAGCAACACTGGATTGACTGTGAGACATGTGATAAATGTTTCTACACGCAAGCTTCGGCAGACCAACACATGAAGGAAGTCAACCACTTCAAAAACCCATTCTGTGATCATTGCAACAGGTTTTTCCACAGTCAAAATGCGTACAAGATGGTGAGTGAGGAAGCCGGTTCTGCGTATTGATGGACTCGGGTTTGAGAGAGGGGAGCATTGTGAAGCTGACCATCCCCAAGCATCTCAACTCCAAATATCACCGTGGTAGTGCGGTTCCGTGCCCGTTTTGCAAAGCAAAGTTCACCGCCGCTTCGGGCCTCTCTCACCATCTTGAGAGAAGCGCCTGCCACCTGGGAAAAAATCTGACCAAACTCGGCGTCTACAGAAACATCCATAATCGCGACCCCAAACGCCTTATCACCAATACTCTCGATCCCATCCCCACCACCGAGATAGAGTACATCGCAACGGAGGCATCTTGGAACGGTCGTGCCTTCGCATGCTTCTGCCCTCGGGAGTTCGAGACGCTGTATCGCCTTAACCAGCATCTGCATTCCGGGGTTCATAGTGTCCCTGGCAAATTGTACCACTGCATAAATTTTAGTTGCCCGCGCACATTTGATACGCTGGGTGCATTCTTCGCGCATCTCGAAAGCGAGAGTTGTGGATTTGTGAGATTTCTGACTGTGCAACGCAATGTAGAGCAGTTCTTTACGTCGAATAGAAGGATTCGGGGGTTTATTCCGGAAGCTTGAGTAAACTAAGTTGTGGGTGACAAGCAATGGTGAATGAATCATGCGGTTCTTGATTCCCATGGACAACTCGAGAGTGTAGGATATCGGAACGGAGGAACAGTTGTGACATTTCGGGTATCTCATTAGTTGTTACAATATTTATAACACTGGAATCGAATGATAGATGCAGTATCGTACTGTCATGATACAGTGGCAGTTGAGGTACAAACGTCAGTTGCTCTAGCGGGTTGCCGGCAACTTTGGTGGCAGGAGCGAGCTTGATGGCGCCTCAGCTTCCTGAGCTTGCCCGTTTCACACCATCACTCCTCATCAACTCCATTCATCTTCTCGATCATATTACTTGCACGTTTCATCATCTTCTCCTTCGTCTTAAACTACAAGGTATGTCAAGCCGTGTACGGATCGTCTCCAGATCATGGGACTCCACACCGCTAATCCCGCCCACGTGACGATGCACGACGCGCGATGGATGCTCAGCCCTAGCTTGTGCGCAGTGCGACATGCGCTTGCTGGCTGATGATGAGAATCTGTCCAGAGAGCACACCATACAAAATCACACCCACTAGCTAATGTCTGTATGCTCGCATGCCTATCCGAGCATGTAAACCGCAAACATGGCTCGTTCACCCTCGCGCTCGAGTGACGGTGCAGGCTCCGAGCACCGCGTGCGCGCCGAACCGCGCCTGTTAAAAGCCATCGAAGAGCGCAAATACGACGAAGCGGTCGCCATCATCGAAGATGCAAAAGCCAAAACCCAACCCTCCGAACACCTCCTACGTATAGGGCTTATGCGCGCTGCCGAAAGAAACAACATAGCCATCGCCGAGTATATGCTCAAGAACGGCGCAAAGCCAGACGGTGCTCCAGGAAATCGCGTCTCGCCGCTGCTACGGGCCATCGAAAAGAACCACGTCGGCATCGTACAGCTTTTACTCAAATACGGGGGCAATGTGGATATCACAGACAAGCAAGGGCGCACTGCGCTCATGGTGGCTGCATGGCAGAATCACTGGCACATTCTCAACGAACTGTTGCGAAAAGGTGCGGACGTGAATAAAACGGATAACGAGGGCCGAAATATCCTGCACAACCTGGCCGCGGATCACCACTGTAACTGGGGTAGTTATGTGATTGATTTGCTGCTCAAGACGAACATTGCAATCGATTGGCAGGATGACCAGAAACGGACACCGCTCCATTGGGCTGCGGCATTAGGGAAGAAGGAACTGTGCGAGATGCTGTTGACTAGACCAAAAGGTCCCAGAGCTAATATACACGCTGTGGAGAACAAATCAAAAACACCCCTTCATCTAGCCGTGATTCACAACCGAGACGACATTGTCGATTTGCTCATTCATTACGGTGCTGATGTCACGGCGAAAAGTGATGGAGGCTGGACGTCTTTGCACAATGCCTGTCAGCAAGGAAGCGTCAAGATTATCAAGATGCTGCTCGCAGCAGGGGCAGACATCAATGCGCGCGTGCTGAGCGGATCAACCCCTCTACATGAAGCAGCATTGGCAGGCCACGTCGACGTCGTCAATGCCTTACTGGAGCGTAAAGACTGCAAACGTGCCCCCAGAGATAATTTTGGTATCACACCCTTTATCCGTGCAGCGCAAAAGAAAAACAAGGAAATCGTGAACCTTCTTGCCCCGTTCAACCATGTTGATTCCCTGAGCTCAGATGCTCTAGGTGCTTGCAATGGATTCAAAGCAACGATTGTCGATTTTGGCCACTCCCACAACTGGGTTACGAAACGGTCGATTTTCGAAGTGTTGTACGGTCGAGATCCAGGAAATCACCGTAAGCCCGCATTCTCTGCGATTCCAAAGGAAGCCAAATCAGTTTCGTTCAGGTGGATTCATCTTCCCGCGAATAATATAAATTGGATCGAGACATTGCTCACCAAGATTTTTGTGGAAGAGGGAGCTTCCGATGTCCCTAGCTTCATAGCATTGGAAAGCTCAATTCGCCATCAGCATCGGGGTCGACAGATCCATTCGCATTACATGCGCCCACTTTGCCAGGCCACACCGCGTGCGCCGAGGACACAAGATGAGTCTGATCTATCAGATGGGCCCGAACAAGGGCCACCCCAAATCGTGCTCAACGCCACAGAGGGCTTGGGCATTAACACAATGTCAGGCGCACAGGACGCGGCCCCTAAGCCTCTAGCTAGAACGGGTACTGTGTCTACAGATCAAACAGATTGGACTGCAGGCTCAGGCTCTGCAAAGGAATCAAAAGCTCATAGCAAGAGTGGATCTAGACAAAAAAAACTGGCCAAATGGAGCGGCTCCAAGGCATCAAGTGGAAAATCAGGTGGAACAGATACGCCCCCTAAACAATCCGACCACCGAGCGCGGCCCCGCCAAGCCAGTACACCTCTCACGGGCAGTCGTCACCTACGAACTCCAGGGAGTCCCGGCCGAAAAGATCCGACTTCGACGGCGAAGGGCAATATCTTCGCGTTCATGCCGTACCTACATTATGAGACCGACCACAGGAGGCAGCAGATGCAGGCTGCCATCGACCAAGCGCAAAGGGATAGGTTGGATGGGCGAACAAACAAGCATGCGCCCTATCGGGCAAAGACTGACGATGAAATGCTCGTACGGGCACATTTAACGTCGTCTTCAGTGTCCCTTCACGTACGGCGGACACTGGATCAGTCTTTCTACCACAACATTGACACACAGTCCCGTGATCAGGATCAAGTCGTATATCGATACCAATGCCGAGACCGACCTCCCGAGGAGCTCGGCATCGATCCCAAAGTCCTCATGGTGGACAATCTATGGATGTACATCCTCGGCAAGGACTTGATAGTGACTGCTTTTCCTCAAAGATGGCAACAACCCAAGAACGACCCTTTGAATGTGTTGGACGGCATCATCGCAGACGTAAATAGCAAAACAAGAGAGCCAATTCGATCAGTCTACGACCTCTCGACGGTGATCACCAGCCGATGCTCTGGTGTATTCGATCGCCATCGTATGGGCGACGAGAATTACCAGTTCATGGATATGTTCGAAGCATCCATTGGCGATGCCACGGATATGGAAACAATCTTGTTCAAAGAATTCAACACTGCCTCGGCTCAAGCTTCGCAATGGTTGAAACGCCATCGCAAGTCTAGTCGTTTCTCGCGACATCTAGAGGCAGAGGAGCGTCACATAGAGCATGAGAATAGGAGACTCGCACATTCACACAGCCATCGTCATGTCCTTCCAAATCCGGCGTACGAAGAAGAATATTTCTACGACGAGGACATGGGTATCACCCATACACCTCTGTTCGTCGACAAACTGCTCGATATCGGCGCGGAAACAGATCTCCTAGCCGAAACCAAAGACATTCGAGACGAAATCAACATGATTACGAAAATTCTCGAGGATCAACGATCAGTCATTCCTGATCTTGAAAGTTCCATCACCGACATATATCGTGAGGAACAGAAAAGTCAACAAGATTTGAAACGGCGTTTCCGTGAGCAGCTGAAAACCATTGACACTCACATCAAAGACCTTGAACGCATGGATAAACAAGCCGAGCGCATCTACAATTCCATTACCAACCTTCTAGATCTCAAGCAAAAGCATGCCAATGCCTTCGAAGCCCGCTTCGCTCGCGATCAAGCTGCCGGAACTGCGCGCCAAAGCCAAACGATAATGGTTTTTACCATCGTCACCATCATCTTCCTCCCCCTCTCTTTCATCGCTGCCATCTTCACCATCAACATCAAAGAATTTCCTCATGACGAAGGACAGCCATCTCTCCCATTCTCGTACGTCAGCAAATACATGTTCGGCATTGGTTTCGCCATCAGTATCCCCCTCATCGCCATCGCGGTCAGTGTGGACTCCATCAGAGACTTCTTCCACGAACGATTCCGCCGCTCCAAACACACTCGAGCCGATCATGCCTCAATATCTCTATACTCCGAGAAAGACGAGTACATCAGCACGGTAGGAGACTACAACGTCGACATGCGCGCCCTCGAGAACGCGCTGTCGGCAGGTCGCAGCACGGCAGCGCGTCCCCGACGAAGCGGTGAAAGCTACGCACACAGCTTCCTCGCAGCCCGGCGCAGTGCGTCGCTCGTTCCGCCTACCAGTCGTGGCACGGCGGCCTCACCCACCAAGAAAGACTTACTCGTCACGAATACGCATTTGAATGCGAATGTTAATGGAAGTGGGGTGCACGGACGGAGGGGTAGTTCCGCAACGGTGCAGAGGCCGATTCCAGTTGAGAGGGTGAGCACGGGGTTTAGGATGAGGGGAAGTTTGGATGAGCAGAGGGAGGGATGAGCTGTTGCTAAGCATCAGGATATTACATGGCATGGCGTTTTTGAGCTTTTCGAGCATTGTAGTTAGAGGGGCCCATTGATTTCGTACCCCCCGTGACTGGAATGATAATGGTCAGTCGCATTCTTTGCTGTAGAATTAGCGTATAGAGAGAGTAGAATTGGTTAACTCTGGGTCTGGCGGGAAGTCGTATGCATTATTTCGGATAGACAGATAGCAGAAGATAATGAAATACGTCAAGTAAAGAAATGATGGGACAGTGGACTCGTTCCAAGATGGACAAGTAGCGTGGACGTGCTTTCAATCTGTTGTAAGGTTTTCTACCTAGATGAAAAGTATAAAAATGAGTGAGGGAAAGAAAACGCGGGAAGCCGTGAATACAAAAACGAAGGTGATGGGGTGTGTAACCTGGCACTGTTTCTCTCGTCTCCTTTCTCCCGTTCCCCCTCCCCGGTTTTTTTTTCTTTTTTTTTCTTGTTGAAACAGACACGAAGTGTGTCACATAGACGAAAAACGAAAATCGACAAATTGAAAATGAGTGATAAATTTAAGCAGACTCCAACAACACCATATAACTTGGAATCATAACGAGCTGTTGTGGATGCTAAATCTGAACGTTAATAAACTGTTAAAATGTTTGAAAGTCATAGATTTGTTGGTTATCTCGTCACTGTTCCACAACATCTCAAAAACGTCCAAAATAGAAAATCCTAGACATCTTCACGGAAAATGGCAATTCCAAATTTTGAACTACATGATCGAATTGCTTGGACGTTTTTATCCCTTCTCACATGCCTGCATCTCGATGAAAGGGCGTCGGTTGTGGATTCATCCATCAGTTTCGAAAAGTTGAAATTGCCCAATCCCACCTCACTAACAACACTCCCCAGAATCCCACGCAAGCTCCGCTCCGCTTTACTCCGCTCCGCGTTTTTCTAGCCACGATTATGTAATTTTGTGGCTGTGTTAACAATGGCTGCCCATGATTGACTAAAATTTGATGTGACTCTTCACCCTGGCTGTACACCGAAATGAGCGATAATAAAATTTGGAGATGTATATGATGATGCTTCAATGGCTATCATGTTTCTAATTCTTATATTTCTTGGTTTTAAAATGCGGTGGGGGGGGGGGCTGCCAGGCCGCGTTGGACAGCGGATGGAAGAGCACTGGAGCACATCACTGCGAAGTACCCCGGTGCATCAAACGAAAATCAACTGCATATTGATTGACAATGAACTGAGCTGTAGAGCGCTCTTCCAGATCTCACAATGTTTTTTCCCTCTATCAAAATAGTTGTTGACATTTTCTACCCTAACCCTCACTTTTGAGGAGTGGTACGATTGTCAGTTTGTCACTCTTGCTCCGGCCTCAATCAAGGCAGCATGTCTATCTCAGATGCATACTTTCCACCTCTTGCTCTATTTAGTAGTGAACATGTCACAACCTCCAAACCTGTTCACACTTGCGCACTCCCACCTAATCCATGGCGCTCCCTCGTGCAACGCAGTCTCGTCGAGTGGGACATCATCATTTCCCAACACCCTGGGTCTCAAAAAACATCGCAGTGCAATTCATCCGAGGTAGATTGGTATCAAGGCGTATTGAGGTTCCAAGGGAAAGAGTGGACTTTTACGCCGTTCCCACGGTGGAGGATGGCTGGACTGAGTGAGCAGGACGTACGTTTGGCAGGCGAGAAAAAGCGAAATACAACATCGCAAACTGAGTCCCGAAATTGGAGCCTTGATAGCGAACGTATTGTTCGTGCCTCACACAATGATACAGTACTTCATGCGTACCTTCCATGCCAATCTTGGAATCGTCTACTCACGTGATGGCGTGTCTTGGCTGCCCATCCGTCATCTTTTCATCAGCCAAATCATCTCACACAATTTCAATGGCCCCGCTGTCCACAAAACTCTCCTTCGAAAGCCTCCGAAGCACGCACCCACCAACGTCGAGCACGAATGCAGAGCTGACCTGCAGCATGTGGCTGTGCCTGGCAGATCGATTTCAAGCACCTCCCCAATCTGGCCGAGCACCTTCATCGCATCCAGCCTCGTTCCCGCTCTCGCAGAGATCAGTGTACCGGTGATTCGGTAATGCTTATCGATAGTCATCAGCAAAGGATTGCATAAACGTCGCCATCCCGAGAACCACATGACGGTTATTTGTTCCAATACGAATGCAAGAGTTTGGGAATGCGCCGCCCAGCTTTAAAGTCAAACGCTACACAGGGGTCTCATCTTGGATGTTGTGGCCCTCTCATGCGTGAGAGACGTAAGGTGGATCTTCATGTTTGTTAAGACATGGATGGGTGGCACCCGGGGACACCGGTGGACTAGCAGCAAAGATATATTTCGATGTCTTGGATCAGGGGCAGCCGAAGGCGAGCGATAAAGCATCGCGGAGGAGGAAACAAAAGAAGAAGGCTTGTAGGGAGTGGCGTCATGAGGGGCGATAAGGTGTAGGATGAGGGCTGTCACTGGAGACGGGCAAGAGAGAGGTAATAGAGGAGTGCTTGGTTGTACAAAGGCTCTCATTTAACGTTGCCTTGCACCTACCAATAACAGCAACACCCCTACTCCGCACTCGGCAGGTCGCCATAACGATATACACAGTGCTTTCTTCCGATTGGCTCCGGCTCGGCCGATCAGCTTGGCATCGCGCCGCGACCACCAGCATGTGGAAGCTCAGTAGCCCCATGTGCCTGTTCCTGGCTAGCCGCCCGCAACCACCAAGCATCACTATCAACAATGGCCGCACTATGAAAGCTCGCTGCTCTGCCCTTCGTCCTGCCTTTGCTCTGCAGTGACAAGTCGCTTTCGCTCGCTTCTTCACTCCGTCCGCCTCGGTCTCAATTCTCTTGCACCGGCATCATGAAGTACTCCCTCGTCGCCTCTCTGATTGCTCAAAGTACCGTTGTGCTTGGGCTTTCAGACCTCATTCCCATGCACTTCAAGGCACCTTCGCCCGCCCACTTCCAAGACATCGTGGCGAATGATACCGTAAGTGCATTGTTCAGAGAGTTACCTTTTAGGTAGTATAAAAAGCTCACTAGATTAAATTTAGTTCGACTTCGGCTGCCACCCGGCTGCGCTGCCAACCGACGAGGGTCACTACAAGCTTCGTGCTCTGCTCACCCAGGCACAGATCGACTTCGTGACCAAGGAATACTCTTCCTCTGGCATCACTGTCCACCGGTCTCTCACCAGGCGACAGGCCGCTTCTGCTGCGGTCCCCATTGGATCTGGCGACCGATTCAGCGGAGGCAGCAAGCTTCCCGTTGGCCTTGGAACCCAGAGCTCGACTGCGCGCATCAACAGCATCCTTAACCTCGACGAGCTCAAGTCCGGCGTGCAAGCCCTTGTCAATACCTATGGCATTGGCTACCAGGAGCTCCCCAACAAGACCTTTGAAGGCCGAACCCAGTACGTCTTTTACGCTGGTGCCGGTACCGACAAGTCAAAATACCACATCTACTTCAGCGCTGGTATCCATGCGCGAGAGCGTGGTGGACCTGACAGCATCCTCTACTTCATTGCGGATTTGCTTGCCGCCAACAAGGCCGGCACCGGTGTTACCTACGGCCGCAAGTCCTACACCAACGCGCAGGTCAAGAGCGTCCTCCAGGCCGGCATTGTTGTCTTCCCCGCCGTGAACCCAGACGGCATTGCCTATGATCAGAGCACCGACTCTCTCTGGCGCAAGAACCGCAACACCAGGTCTGGAACCGGCAGCTCTGCTGGTGTTGACCTCAACCGCAACTTCGACTTCCTCTGGGATTTCCCCAAGAAGTTTGCCTCCGGCACGGCCCCTGCATCTACCACTCCCAGGTCCGAGACTTTCTACGGTACCGCACCATTCTCAGAGCCTGAGACCAAGAACCACGCCTCCGTTTACGACAGTTTCCCCAAGATCCGCTGGATGGTCGACATTCACTCTGCTGTAGGTGATGTCCTGTACAGCTGGGGTGATGACGAGAACCAATCGACCACCCCAACCCAAAACTTCCTCAACACCGCATTCGACGGCAAGCGCGGCGTCATTGGTGACAGCGCTTACAAGGAGTACATTCCGGCCCAGGACCTCACCAACGCCAAAGCCGCCGCCAATGCCATGGTCAACGGTCTCAAGGGCGCCGGTGGCCGAAGCTACGGAGCCCAGCAAGCCGTTGGCCTGTATCCCACATCCGGCGCCACGGACGACTACGCCTTCAGCCGATTCTGGGCCAAGCCCGGCGTCAACAAGGTAAGCTGGACTCACGTATAGGATAGGTAGAAGCAGCTAATAAGATGGCCAGGTTTATGGTTATACACTTGAGTTTGCTCCGACCGGAAACTTCTATCCCGCCTCGCTTACCGAGTTCAACAACAACCTCCTGGATACCAACGCGGGATACATGGAGTTTGCTCTCCAGGCCATCGCCGTCGGCCTGGAGTAGGCGATTTGATTGGTGGTGGTTGTGTATTTCTTTCTCCCTCTGGCCAGCAATACCAAAAAAGATAAAGGCCATGGATGTTTGATTATTAGCGAGCATTAGTGTGAAATGGTAACGAAAGACACGAATAATAGCATGAAGTTGAAACATTCATTTTCGCATTGTGCCACCTCTGTGATGTTGTACTGCCGATTAGCCTCGTTGCTGTAAAAACGTGGATTGGGTGATAATGCCAAGGGACTGGTCCTACGTACCCATTCTACAACTGTGTGTGTAGCTTCACAAAGCGGTACCACCAAGCATTTCTACCTGTAGTCCTGTCCTCATATCCCGTCTGGTCTTCCCCTTCCTCTTTTCACTTCACCCATCTCCCTCCCTACCTATCCTTCCTCCCCCCTTTCCCTCCCCCCTCCACCACATCCCCACCCGCACCTTTCAAACCACTGGCATACCCATACCGCCCCAAAGTCGCACCCACGTCCCGCATATCCCTACTAACCCGCACCATGGCCCTTCCCAGATACACAATCGACACCGAAAGGAGAACGAGGCAGAGGATTAGGGCCCCGAGGTAGAGTTGTAAGGTGGGGGAGAGGGTGTGGCGTTGTTCGAAGTAGACCATTGGGTGGATGGAGTTTTTTTGATGTGGGAAGTTGGAAGGAGGTTGTTAGGCGTGTGATTTTTGGTTTTTGGTTTGAGGAGGTTGGAAGGAAGGTGGTGGTGGTGGTGGAGCTGCGGGACGTTTAGAAAACTTCTTTTGCTGAACGTTTTTTTTCTCGATTTCCGTATAGTGTGCGAGTATCGCGGAATAGGCAGAATGGTGGTTATAGGTTGATGAGTACGAAAAGAGAAAATGGTTTTTTGATGCAGACGTTTACGTTACAAACTCCCTGAGCAAGGCGTAAACGTTCGAGCAGTCGATTGGTCAACTGGTGCAACCAGCAAACAATAGTCACATGACCGGGCCCAACCGATCTCGGGATTGTGCAGCACGCAGGGTGCGGGAATATATCCAAGATCACATCAGCAAGGTAGGACGAATCAGACGAAAAGTGGAGGACGGTGAACAAAATAAAAAAAGGTGCTTAAAAGCAAACATTTGAAAAAGTCGACGACATCCGGCCTAGATGCCTGCAAGTCGTCTACAGTCAGGTGCATGTACATGTATGCAGCGGGCGCAACAGAACAGACTTGAAGGAATGCAGGACGTTGTTCGGAGCCTCGATTTCAATCCGACATTTGCGTTTTCTTCACTCCGGTCAAGCCTACAGCAGGAGCCATCACTGGCTGTTGATCAAGAGCGTACAGCCGTAACCACTCACCAGGAAGACCTGGCCACTCTGCTGCCAATACTGTTCGCAGCCATCCGCCGTACACCGTTTTCAACAAATATCGCTGGATTCTCACAAGACGAGCTGTGGCCAACATCACACATCACAGAAAGCTTTCAAAGATCAATGAACAAGTCTTTCATACATTCATGGAAGGGAACCGTGTCCACTAGGTAATGATTACAGGTATAAAGGGTATCTGCTACCGCGGGCAGTGATCCGCCGTCATATCATAACTCATGAAAACCCATCCGCCCAGCCTGAGGAAATGCAAAGAAAAAGTCCCGGCCCACATTCTTATGTTCGAGAGGTGTTATCCGTCGATGATGTGTTGGTTGGTGGTGTGAGGAACGAAGACCTTTAGATGCCCTCCTTGTTGGCCTTGCCAGCGGTCTCGTGCTTGTGCTGGTCGAGCTTGTCGCTGACGGCGCCGGTGGCACCGGAGAGGCGGCCGGTCACAGAGGTGTCGCCAGCATTGCCCTTGGCTTGCTCTGATGGGTTGTTAGTATGTTGAGAATGACAAGCAGGTGAGAGGAAGCGTACCCTTGTTGGCCTCCTTGGAAGCCTCGGCGCCCTTGCCCTGGATGGTCTCGGAGACGTAGTTGGCGGCGTTGGAGACGGAGTTGGAGATCTGGCCGACGATGCCCTCGTTAGGCTTGTCAACGTTGGGAGCAGACATGATGATGGTTGGGTTGGTTGGTGGTTTGAAAAAAGGGTTGAAAGTTGTGTTGGAGGCTTGTTGAAGTGAGGTAGTGTGTTGTGTTGTGTAGAAGCACAGAGAGGGGGGCTGCTGCGGGTGTTTATGTAGTACCTGCGGCCTCTCACTTGAAGGGGCTTGACGTCACAAACACGTACGTGCTTAATTGAAGGTGCAATCGAGGCTCAGAAGGCACGATCACGATCTAGAACCGCGGCGGGCAGGCACGTGCAAGGGTAGCGCCAATGGAGGGGGCACCTTTCACGATTGACGTCATGCTGTTGCAGCGTCGCGGACGGATTCTTCTGCTCACATGGGCTGTCTCACCTTGCACGAAGCCCAATGCGTCTGCCAAACCCATGGATGTGGCGCATTTGTGACGGTTTTAGCCGTTCTTGAAAGGGGCTTTTGGGCATCAGTCGAAAAAATCGATTGCCAGACACAGGAAACTGCCCATGGAAATGATGGATGCGGCCCCAATTTTGATCTCCAACGGATCGTCAATCTCTACACAGCCACGCAAACCGCTGTTCTCTTTATCTCTGTGGCTTTCATGTGAACTTGCAGCACCTGTGATTCTGAACGCATGTAAAAATCATCCACACCAACTGCCTTTGCTCGTGAACAGCACCTCATCCATGCCAGCCTGGTGAAGAGCTATCATCCTAGGCGAAGGCGAATGGTTACGCGCCACTTTGCCCCAAACCAACGTCATACTGTGGATTCCAGATGGATGGGTCAGCTGGGGATATTGTTCGTCCCTTGCAGCGATGAACTTACACCCAAGCAGTTTAGCCCAGGGAGTTTGCTCGCGGCTGCCTTGTGTTGTCGACAGCTATGACGTATGACGAGGGGCAATCAGGGAAGCGGGGCAGCCGAGGCTGAGATGCAGTTAGCGGCATTTAATTGCTGTGGGGTGTTTTGTCTTTAGCTGATGCCAGTTTGCAAATCGCGGTAATTGGGGACCCAAAGACTGTCTCAGATCAAACAATGTACGTCATCGGTGTCTGCCGTTGTTTCGCGCGGCTACAATGAATTCAAGGCCGCGATACCGCTTGTAGAGAGACATCCGCTTTGTTCAAAGCAGCGTGCAAATACTCTGCATTCCGAGGAGAATGAATCCACTGTGGTTCCTCGGACGCGCAATGGATCTACGAGTATTGCGTTGTCTATCTTCCATTATTTCACCGGTAGTTTTCGAAGATACCCTGAGCTACACACAAAGGTAAGCTAGCTTGTTAAAGTAGTACGCTAGCTTTATTAAGCCAGCTCGGTATAGTCACGTATTCAAAGCTATGTATGTTGCCATTTCTTTTGCACGGCAGCTAAGAGAAGGGAGAGGGATTATTCAGATAGAGGGGACCGTCCGCTCGAGGTCCGAAAGCGGTCCAAAAGTGCTTCTACCCAGTTCAATCCAAATGGTTGCCGGGTCTCAGCTTCGTGATTTGATAGAATCTAAAAAACCTACACTAGATAGCTTATGAAAGTACACGTAGTAAAAGGATAAACACATCCACCATCTTATAGTCTATTACCAATATCTACAGCACTATTAACCATGTGAACCAAATTGCTACAACACGAAAAGGCAAGCCAGCCCTCCGTATACCTCCGCCGCACGCGCTACGCAGGAATCAAGAGAAATCTGGGTTGTCGTTTGTGGAGGAGCCTCCGTAGGTCAGAGAAAAAAAAGGCAACGCCTATCGTAAATTCCGAGGAAAGTACCACAGAAAGCTAAAGCCCCGCAAGACTCTGAGGCCGAGGACTTGCTCGGACTGAAAGAGCTCCCAATTACGTTCGACGAGTCGACGGAAAGGCTACATCATTTTGTCAATCTTGTGCGGGACGAGGGTTTACGTACCAAAGCAGGGGCGGTGCACACTTACACCCCGTCCCCGGGACAGGCCATACATGTTCTCAAAATGCGGTTGTACGACGAGGAAAATCGTCTCTATACTTTGGTTGAAGAGGAGGTTGGACTAGACGATTTCCCGGCATGGGACGGTTCCACTTACCGTGCGTGGAAACTACAGAGGGGTGACACGCCGGGAGGTCACATATCGGGAGGACTAATAGGTCCTACGAATCAGAAGCTCTATAACCTACATAGTATGTCTAGTATAGTTATCTAATTTGTGAATAACGCCTGGTACACTAGCTACCCGATATGTGACCTCCCGC
>JAMAHW010000118.1:0-97891 GCA_023627715.1 Periconia sp. R9002
TTCTTCTTCTTCTTCTTCTTCTTCTTCTTCTTCTTCTTCTTCTTCTTCTTCTTCTTCTTCTTCTTCTTCTTCTTCTTTTGTTTTTTTGTGTTTTCTTTCTCTATCAACGCGGCCGTGTGCAATATCGATTTGTCTCGATCCCATCTATTTCCTCTTTTTAACGTATGTAAAACACCTATATCATTCGGCGTGGTTCAGTTCCGAGTTTCTATTGTGTGTTCTGTTCTGTTGTTTTGGCAATGACGCTCTATTATCTGGCATGGTGTAGAGGTGCATGGATGTGCTTAGTTATGTAGGTTGGGCACGAAGCTTGTCAAGTACGGTATACGTGTGAGAAAACGTGGGTGGGAGTTATCCTGCATGTGGAAATTTGCCAGTGTATGAGTATTTTGTGTGTTTTGTATGGTGATGGTGTTCTTCGGAAGGGAAGGGTGTGGATGTGGATATCGTGAGGGGGGATTGCATTGTTAGTTGTGCATGTAGTGTATGATCGTCTCGACATTTTAAGAGGGGGGGTGTTAGGTGGGCTTGATGTCTTCTGGTAGTTCACTAACTGGACTGGTGATTAGTGGGGTGCATATACGGTGTATAGATTTGCTTATTTGAGTGTGGCAAGTGTCTGGGAGAAAATTTTGGGGTGTTAGGATGGTTTCGTGCGTACAAAACCTTTATGTGAGTAGTAGAACTAAAGAGGGATTGATAAAAGTTTGTGGTCCTTCAAGCATAGATTTCAGAAGATATCATTGATGTGTAGGTAATTACTGACTGAGTTTACCTTCGTCACGTGTTCAACTATCTCAGATTCCTGCACATGTTTACGGCCTGTCCACAGCTAAGGTTTTCATCAATCTATTACTACTATCGAAAAACCCAACAATCGTATTGATATGCGTCGAAATGCTTCTTTTGGTTGCCTGATTTTGCAAGTTTCTGCCTCGAGAGATTGATTTGTGTCAAGGAGGTCCGCCTTCTCTCGTCTCGCAATTTTGAGAATTTGTTTGTGTCTAGGTAGAAACTGTTGCCTTGAAACTTGATTTTTGGTTGAGAGAGGGGCAGATTCGTAGCCTACGATCATAGCCTATGATCAATGCACGACATGCACCTGCATGTCAGCGCCATCTCGTACTCGTATGGACTAGCTACATGCATCAATCTAGTCTAAGCCCTGCAGTGCGTAGTCTTCGGGAAAACAACCCGAAGTTTGTTCTTCTATCAACATAATTTCTTATTAGGGCTTCACCGTTTTCTGTTTGATTATTAATTGATGGCTAAGGGGTATGGCTCACCCTGGGATTGACTGTCTGTTAACTGTACTTCTGTGAATCGCACCTTCTCCTTTAATGCACTGTTGAACAGCCTCCCAACGTACCTTCATAGGCTGTTAACTCTCAATCAAGATTTTGTTTCATGTTCATGCCTTGTTTTAGGCCCAGCCAGACCTCTTAATATTATCAGTGTTGCTTTTGAAAAAGCATATACCTTTCCCGTACTCAGGATGCTACAGCTTCCTAAGAACTTTCTGATTTTGAGATCCCCTGTCGGTTGACCTGAATGCTATTAATCCGTGGAAATATTCCGTTCTACAGGGGCAGGAGGCCTCGATCACATATTGCGTAGGTAGTGTCCTAGGTGTCATCTACAAGTCAGATACAACGGAGACAGGTCGCAAAACCTTAGACTTCCCGAAATGTATCCTCCCGACCTGTTATTTCCTGTGGCTCGGTCTGAATATCTCCCCGGGAAGGAAGCCACTGTCGGTTAGTTGATCTCGGCCGGATGATTACTCCGACCAATGAGACCTCCTCACTCCCAACAGTTGACCTTTGACCTTTGTCAACCACCCCTTCTCTATCCTCGACATAAATACTAGGCCAGTTATGGAGAAATGACTTGCAATCAACTTTGCCTGCCATGAGTGCCCCTCTCCGTCCGTTACTACCTGCACCCCCGGGCGCCTCAAGGAGGCCGTTCGAGCAACGTAGGGATCCGCCAAAAAGAACAAAAATATCACAAGCGTGTGAAGCGTGTCGCACCCAAAAGTCCAAGGTCATAACAGAGCGGACAAGCAAAGATGTGTTCCAGTGCTAACAGGTTACAGTGTAGTGGAGAACAACCAACATGCACCGCGTGCACTAAGCGCGGCTCGGTCTGTAGATACCCTAGGTCAGAAGCACGGAAAGTTAAGGAAAAGTACAACGAGCTTAAACAGCAACGTTCTGCACATGAGGAACTGCTCACTCTTATGAAAACGCTACCCGAGCAGGATGCTGCCGATCTTTTGCTTCGAGTGCGTGCCGGAACGGACGTCACAGCAATTGTGAATCAGGTCAAAGACTGTGAGTTGTTGTTGCAACTCCAACTTGTGCCAGAGAATCGGTTCCGGTATGAGTTTCCTTACTTGAAGAGCATGCCGGCATTTCTCAAAGTTCCGGACAACGCCTATTTGGAGTCTATCGTGTACGAAGCAGCTTCTCTGGGATCTCTTCGTGAACCTGCACAATCCGTGGATACAGGAAGCAGTGAATACCAAAGTGCCTATCTCAAGCCGTATCACGTGGCTGAATTGTACGAACCGCTTTTGACTTCGGCCCATCCATCTGAATGGACAGCCGTTAGTAAGGACGACAGATTTATGAGGACGTTACTACAATCCTATTTCAGGCATGAATATCATTCATTCTCCGTGTTCAACAAAGACTACTTCCTCGAAGACATGGCTAGCGGTGGCACCGAGTGTTGTTCTTCTCTATTGGTCAACTCTCTCCTTGCCTACGCTCATGTGAGTCTGACCTGATCCCTCAAGGTGATAGATAGGATATTGAGTGTCTGCAGTTTTGCTACGACAAGCTACCCAATCGTTCTCATTACTGGGATCCGACTAGCCTGGGGTACTTATTTCTCGCAGAGGCGAAAAGACAGTGGGAAATCATAATCACCAAAGGTCACCGTGGTAGCCTGCCCACTATTCACGCTGCGTGTGCTATAGGGTGCATTTACAATCTATGCGGCCTAGACAAAATCGGCAGCATCTACAGGGAGCAGGCCATCACTATTGCACACGGTCTGGATCTGTTCAATGGTAACGGACATATATCCTCGCAACGGTTGCGTGACGCGAGTAACTATACCGCGTGGGCTCTCTTCAATTTTGAAACGTGCATCTCCTCCTTGACCTAATCCTCCTTATGTGTGAAGCTGATGGTAGTCAGACTCATGAGCTGGGAAATGTTTTCTACCCCACAGATCGCCTTTCCACCAAAAGCACCACTGCCAGACCCACTTAAGAATCCCAAGTGGTATAGTGAGATATGGTGTAAATACCCGCTAAACACATCAGTACTTCCCATGAGGTTTGGCCCTGTGTTTGAAGCTACATCGAGATTTCGAGTCATCCTAAACGACATAATGAAATCAAGAGTCGAAATGGGAGGCAAGTTCACGGCTAAGCAAGTCCATGACTTCGGAACTCGTTTACGGGCTTGGTATACAAAGCTGCCGCCCATGCTGTCCCCCAAAAACATAGTGTTCCCGGCGCATTTAATGGTTCAGTATGTCCTCTAGCGCGCTCTACCAATCCCCTCTGAGCCACACGTGCGTGTGTGTCACTATCGCCACTAACAAATATGCGAACTGTGTAGCATCGAATACTTCACCATCGTATTCACCTTGTACCAACCATTCAGCAACGGAAGTTCATGGCCTCACAGCCCAACTGCCGTTGAGGTGGTAGCCGAAGCTGACCGCAGCATCCAGACGCTGCTACGCTTATACTACCTCCGGCACGGCTTCGGAGCCATGGACACGTACCTCATGTCACCGCTCTCCAAACTAACCTTCATAACACTGCAAACCCTCGCGAACAACAACCATCCCAACAGCATAGAGGACACGCGTTCGACGCTCTTCCTCGCCATGTTGGGCCTGCGCGACCAAGCCAAGAACACGTACCTCTCCCTAACATTGTACCGCGTCTTCAAGAGCCAGATGAGGCCGGAGGAGGGCACGATCCTGCAGAAGCTGGTGCAGGACGCCGGGGACGAGGATAAGGAGGAGGATCAGGGCTTGAGGGACGTGCAGGCGCTGTGGATGCCGAGTGTCGTGCTGTTCGAGGAGGAGCAGGCCGAGCGGCGGTTGACGCGGTTGGTGGAGAAGTTGGAGATTAGCCATGAGGAAGAGGAGGTTGCGGTGGTGGCTTGACGAGTAAGGCATCAATCTTACTTGGCGTTTCATGGCTCGTGATAGTCCCTATTGGCGGGTCTTTTGTTGTGCTTGATATGGTGTCACTTTGGATTTTGTTTTTGCTTTTTTTTTGGTGTTGGTTGGTTGACTGCTTCCTAACAGATTAAAAATGAAATAAAATGAAATAAAATGAAATGAATAAACGTAACGCGTGCTTGGTGAAGGAGACGCACATATGAGGAAATGTTTTTTTTTTCTTCTTACTTGCTGAACATTTCGTACGTTGATCCACCAACAACATCAATCATACTTTCCTTAGCGGAATCGGTTTTCCATGAAAACTGCCTGTAAAACATCCAGGGTGCCTCTACTTAAACATCACTACAGAAACAATGCCTACGACACCCGGTTGTCGCCTCTAAAACCTCTACGCATAACTCAATTTCCGAACAAAGAAGAATCTCCCCGTTTTTCTATCCAAAACAAAACAAAAATCATAACACAAAACCCCATCCACACTCCATATAAACAACACCCAACTCCAAACCCCCCTCTCCCCTCTCCACCATCACCTAACCCCACCCCCCTCCACACTCCCCACAAACTTCCAAAACCAAACCCCCTGCTCCCTCACCATCTCCCTCCAACTCTTCCTCCAACGCTCCCTCAAGTCCTCTATCCTCCCTTCCGCCATACTACCCCACTCGCTAGCCACAATCTCCCCAACGACCGTCCACAACTTTACAAACGACACATACGTGCCGTGCTCCGCGAGGTTCATCCTCGGTTCTTTGTGGCGTTGATGAATTTCGGGCGGGATGGTGGTCACGGTGTGATTGGTTAGGTATGTTTCTAAGGGGAGGATTAAGGGGGAAGAAGGGGAAGGAGGGGTGATGCCGTATTGTGCGCATGAGAAGTCTACGACATATTTCTGCGGGATTTCTTGTTGTTGCGAGGAGGAAGAAGAGGAAGAGGTGGAGGAGGTATGTGGAGAAGGAGGGAGGGTAAGCAAATAGGCAGAATGATACGGCATCCTCTCTTCCCCCACATCCGTTCCACGCGGTGTCCAGCGACGGAGATAGAACGGGGTTTGTTCTTCTTCGACAGTGCGTGACAGCGAAGGGATCACGCAGATCCACTCTACTTTGACCTTGAGCGGCTCGAGGATGCTCCGCAGCGAATGCAGGAACGCGAAGAGCGAGAAGTCGCACATGTTGAAGTGCGCGTGGGCGGCGGAGAGGGTGGTGAGGGGGGCGAGAATGGGAACGGGCGGGTGAGTGTAGTATTGGGCATTATCGTCGTCGACGCCATCCAAGTCCACGACACCCGTCACGCAGTTTAGTGGGAGGGCTTTGGGGAGTATAGGAGCGGGTCGGTATCTTGGTCTGGCCTCGTCGTCTCCGTTCTCTTCCACACCGTCAAGCCCGTCCTCTGGCCCATACAACGTATACACGGAAATTGGATGGCGAACCGCGGACTGCATTTTAGGGTGCTGCATGGTATGGTGGGTGATTAGCTTGACGGGGACGTGGGGGTACCAGGAGACGGCTTCGGTGTAGAGTTGGAAGAAGGTGGTTACGGGACGGAGGATGTGTGGGAGGAGGGGTGAGGGCGTGGTGGAGGAGTTGGAGGATGACATTGTGGATGTAAAGAGGGATTGTATAAGGGGAGATACGTGTGTGGTCATTTGCTGAATGGGCGTAGAAACTTTTTTTTCGAGAGTGACTTGTGAACTCGCCAAAAAACGTGGGTTGAATCGAATCCTTCAAAGTGGACAACGAGGCAAAGTAACAGGAGAGCAACCTTCAATCGGAATCTTGGATATATGATCAGGTGTAAGTTGATCCAAGGGGTCAGTTGTGAGCGAGAGAGGTTTCTGCATGTACTTAGAAGGTCGATGGCCACTCCATGGTTTCCAGTACGGAGATTTATAGCTCCAAATGGGAGCAAGTGAACAGCAAGCGAAAAAACAAACAAAAGACTACCTAGGTAGATTGCCATGCATTTGCTTGCGAGTGCCACGCTATTGGAAATACTGCTAGTAACGAGAACAAACAACTAAACGCTAACGATGGGGTATTGATGTAGAACGTAAAAGCCCGCCCTTACCCTAGAATGTCAAAATAATATCAAGAGCGAAATCGCCAAACCAGATCCCGATGATGTACAACAAAGCTGTCTTAAAAAAACAGCTCGAAGAGAAAGAAGAGAGAAAAGAAAAGAAAAGAAAATCCTCCAACATGCACTCGATGAACTATCTTTCAGTCGCCCCAGCGCCGGTGTCTTCGTCGACGTTTCCGCCTTCGTAGCTGCCTCCGCCAAAATAGAACATATCCGAGGGCAGATATTCAAGGTCCCACGGCATCATTTCAGCGCCTATGATCGACATATCGACCTCTTGAGAATCAATCACCATATCCCCAAACATATTATCAGCGGAAGTTGGATATGTACCCATGTCCGCCGTGAATTCACTGGGCTGTGTTGGGGTTTGATTCGACAAGGGAGAGCCACGAAGGAAAGAGGTAGGCTGCAGCGGTTGGCGTGTACTGGTAGGAGATGATGTTGAGAAAGGTGAGTGTAGGTTGAGAAGAAGATCTGCTTGCGACGCTAGCACTGGGTCTGGTTGTGTGGGTATTGCACTCAAATTTTGGGCCGGAAGCGGCGGGGGCATGTTCATGGGGTCGAAGGCTAAATAGGTATTTTGTGAAGAAATGGCTGGTGCATTGCCCGGCGCTGAAGTGATTGGAGAATGGTTGGCGGTTATCTTGGAGGACAATGTTTTTGGGTCTCGGGTATTGTTGTCGGACGAATACATGAGCGAGATATTTGTGGAAGGCGAGTTCATAGTGCCGGTGAGCGACCAACCAATGGCTATATTTTCTGTCAGCGAGAGTCAAAATATCAAGCTTCCTATCTTACCTTGACTTGGATTCATGGGAGACCCGGGGATCGGGGTTTTGGCGCCTTTCCGTATTGCGGCGGACAACTTTGCGGTATCGACATCAGTCATGTCTTGAGCCGTGAGATACGTTCCCCAACTCAACTTTCTCCGCCACCCTGGACTGGTGAAGGAGGGCTCCGGTCGAGGGGCTTCCAGTGCGCTCTCCATCTCTTCTCTTGTGTAAAGCAATGGGTCGCCAACACCTTTTGCCTTTTGTTCCAAAACTGTTAGAATGTATTTGACACCGGCCCAGTAAGTCTCGAGCGTCTTTAATGCTCGGTAACAGCGTTGATAGTTTTGATTTGCTGCAGTGGCAAGAAGTGTATGTTTGGCGGCTTGCTTCTGCTCGCGTTCACTTGCATCATTGGCACGCTCGCTGTGAGAAGGTCTTGGAAAGGTCATGTGATCTATGGAGATGCTACCAGACGAGGCTGTGCCCTGACTTGCCATTGTACCGGGGCTCGGAGGTCTGGTATGAGGTTGTGAAGAGGCGGAGTGCAAAGCTGTCTCTTGGAGAAAGGCACAAGCCGCGATATAAATGGGTTGACTAGTGAAAGGGTTGCCCACGCCAGTCTTCGCATCGATCAAATCTGTAAAAGCCAGAATATCCGCGACCGTCTTCGCAGAAGACATGGACAATTCTCTACTGTTATTGGATAGTGGCTGAGCGCTTCCAGCATAAGTTTTGAGTAAGGTGGGCTGATGTAGCAGAACAATCAGTGTGTGAAACCAACAATGGAGTAAGAGAAAGTTGGTGCCCTGATTTAGCTTTACGTAGTGCTGGAAGTTGAGTGCGTTAAAGTGCAGTTTCGGCGAGAGGTTTTGGTAGATTTCTGTCAGAGAGTTCTCGAGCGAATCAAGCTGCTTTCTAAGATCCTCTGTAATGTCGGAGCTTTCTTTGATGCTGTTGAGGAGATCGGTCACTCGCCCGTAAAGGTGGACTATGCGTATAAGAGCTGGAAAGGGCAATGGCCAACCTGAGATGGGATCGACCTCGTCCAAGGAGGGAAACGAAATCTCGATGTCTTGATCCCGTAGAGTGACGGGACGGCCCGTACCCGAGGAGATGATTCGATCTAGTAGATAGATGACCCAAAAGGTGTCCAGACGCTCTCGCTCTACAGCCCGCTGCTCTACTTCGTCCGGATCGCCGCTTGTTCTCGGACGCATGTTTGATCTTGGCACGGCCTGCACAGCGTGACGTTGAGCACCCGGTTCAGTTTTTACCAACTTGGGAACCGGCCCGTCCCGGCCTTCATACTTCAAACCCTCCAGCGTTTGCATACCAAGATCTTGGGCCATACGTATGGCAAGACCCAGATACATCCAGAGACCACTATCGCGGTTGGCACCAAATTCATCGTAGGCGAGCAGCAGAGCAGCTTGTACCACGGCGACGCTAGGACAAGGGAAAGTATCGGGAATGGCTGATTTGGCCCTTTGCGCGAAGGCTTGACCGTACTCGGAGGGTTGCAGTTTGGGTCGTGATTTATCCTGGTGTTCGGATTCGCCAGTAAAGACGGGGTGGGTAGAAAACCTCGCGGCCAGAGCACATACCGCATCTACCAGGATCGCGTCAACCTGCTTCTCTTCCAGATCCCGCAAAAAGCGCTCTCGTTGCAAAAACGGGAAGTTGCAGCCAAGGTGTACGAAGAATAGCTTGCAAAGGTGGGTGATGAGCGGACTAGGGGCCATGGCAGAGGTATCATATAAGGGAATCTCGGCGGGAGTCGGGGCCTCAGGAGGTGAGCCTATAGATGGCGGCTGGGTAGGGGAAGACTCGAGGGGATCCGACGTAGTATGGCCCGTCCCATGCTGCTTACCTCGTACTTTGACGACCATTTGTTTGAATCCTGGCATGATGGCGGTCGGGCCGAAGTAGCGGAAATAGGGCATGCGGTTGCGGGTACTCAGCGTCAAGGGGCCACTGGGGTTCGCGACATCTTGGTCGACTGCTTTGCGCTTTCCATTGGTGGTTCGATTTGCAAAACTATTTTGCGCATCATGTGGTGTGTTTGACAAGGTCTCGATGGAGCTCGACTTGGTTCGGTGGTGGGATGGACGTGAAGACGGCGGCGGCGGCGGAGATTGTGGTAGAGGTTGGGAAGGGTTGGAGGTGGCTTCCTCCTTGATTTTGGGGGTAGGTGCGAGCGTGGTCGTCGAGGAAGGCGCAGCTTTCTTTGCATCTTTGGAGGAGTCTTGTGCGCTCTCGTTTTCTCCGTAGCCAGCGCAGTTATCTATTCAATGTTGCAGGCTCAGCGACTAGTCATGCAGTGGATGGAGGAAGGGAAAGGAACGCACGCTTGTTGGCTATGCATGTTCCACATACAGGTCGCTCTCCTGAGTTGTTTTATTATTAGCTAACCAGATGGATCATTAACGTAGATAAATGGAGCAAATGCTAACCCGAGCACCTCGTTTTCTTCTTTCGACACGTCAAGCAGGCCGAGTTGATCCTGCGGCGTTTGGCATACGGGCCGTCATGGTTGGTGACGAAGCGAATGGGCCTCGGAGGCGGAGGAGGAGGAGCATTCGCGGAGGCAGAGGTTGGGGGAGCGCTGTTATTCATGAACGTGTCTGCGGAGGTGAGGCGAGCGGCCGACCATGTGCATCAACGATGTGCGGGTATTGGAGCGATCAGCATAGGTGATGAGGAGCGGAGGCTGGTAACGGTAGGGGATGCGGATGCGGATGACGAGTGCAAGTACGGGTGAATTGGGTAGCAAGGCGCATGGAAGAGAATGCGGCGATTACATGTGACTTCAAGTCTCGGCGAAGGGTGCCTGAATTATGATGACCTGGGGAAGATAGATATGATGAATGGAGATATGTAGATGATCAGGTATCGGAGGGAAAGACGGAGACGGGTGGGTGGGGTAGAAGCGCCGAGGACTCGACTTTGCGGGGAGCTAGGGGAGGCTTGCGCTACCACCACCGCTTGATCCGTTCTCTCCCTCTCATCTATTCTCATCTTTCTTGGACTTATTCGAAACAATCACCCTTTCGACCCAACCCCCATCATCCCATTCCACTCCACCATGGAGTCCCTCCGACCTGCCCTCGCGACATTGAGGCTCTCCGCGCCTCGCGCATCCCGTCAAGTCCACTACTACCGCTGCCTACACACGACGGCCACGCGATGCGCCACTCCTCTGCCGCACCCCTCCGTGCCTGGCCCTCCGCCCGAAACACCCATGCCGTCCGCTACAGATGCACTGGATAGGGTTGCTCGCAAGCGAAAACAAGCAGAGATGCTCAAGCAAGCGCAGGAGACCCGTACTGCCTCCTCCAAGCCCAAGACGGTGCTGCAGAAGCGTTTCTGGAAAGATGTCTCGGTCAAGGAAACACCAGGTGAGCCCATCTCCATCCCTTTCCAAGTCTCTCCATAGACCATGCCCGGCATTGTTTTGCTAACTGTATCTTTTTTCGTGTTACGACAGAGGGCCTACAAGTCTACCTTGATTCTCGCCCCGTTCGCACACCTACCAAGGATATCCTCACCATCCCCTCGTCCAAACCCCAGCTGGCTGCAGCCATTGCCCTCGAATGGGATCTTCTCGTCAGCGCACAGCAGGCCCTCAAGACGCACCTGATCCCCCTCACATCGCTCACCGCGCGCGCCATCGATATCCAAACCGCAGATGCCAATGGGGACAGCAAGGTTCGCGAGGCTATCATCACGGTCATGATGCGTTATCTCTCCACAGACACGCTACTGTGCTGGGCGCCGGAGAAGGTGCTCCACGAAGTGCCCCAGGACGGTCTCACGCTGCGAGAGACGCAGATGAAGCTGACGACACCCATCATTGCCCATCTGACGACGCGTGTATGGCCTAGAGTAGAGATCAAGCCTATCCTCGAGCCAGACAGCATCATGCCGATTCCGCAGCCCGACAACACGCAGAGTGTGATTCGAGGGTGGATGAGCGGGCTCCCGGCTTTTGAGCTGGCGGGGCTGGAACGAGCGGTACTGGCATCCAAGAGTTTGTTGGTGGGCGCGCGGCTGGTTCACGAGTGGAGTGAGGCCTTTGCGCAATCGAACGCGCCGGCTGACGCTGCAGGGGAGGCTGACGCGGTGCGGTTCGGGATTGAGGAAGCGGCCGAGGCATCGAGCTCCGAAGTGAGATGGCAGACGCGACAGTGGGGTGAGGTGGACGACACACACGACGTGGAGAAGGAGGACATGCGAAGGCAGCTCGGGAGTGTCGTGTTGCTGGTGAGCGGCAACGGCAGCTCGAGCTCGTGAGAGGATTGATGGTTTGATTAGAGGAACCAAGACATGTCACATGCACACCTGTATTGTACTCAAATGTTTGTATATATGTGCATCACCAAGCTACGTTCTAGTTAGTTATATGGGTCAATGTATTACTACCAATTGTGTCTATGGCGCGCAGATTTTGAAGTTTGCCATGAAATCTGATTTGGCTGAGGGAGCTGCTGCATGGCCAGGCGTGGTGCCCCTGTCGAGCCCCCCCGCCCCGCTGTAAGTAAGAAGACGTCAATGCCCCGAGTCTGGTTCTGGATGTGGTCCCCTCTGCCACACACACACTCCTCCAAGCTTACCAAACACACGCACTTGCGACCCAAAAACCTTCCCTCCCTCCCTCTCTTCTTCTCTCTGCCCTTTATCGTCGCTTGCCGTCCCTCCACTCCGCCCGACGGGTGCATTGCATTGCATCGCCGCCGCCAGCCATTTCGTCATTCACTCAGCTCTTTCGACCGGCAGCCACCACCAGCCACCAACCACGAAGCGCAACCAACACTACCAGATACTTGGATGAGCTCTCTCCTGCTGGTCACATCTCTACATATGCAGCATCGTTAGATCTGTATACGTCATGGACGGAGGGTAAGCCTACCTACATATGCCAACTTCTTCATGTGAAGAACAAGACAAAACAAGATGTTAACCTGTGCCCCTCCCTCTCCCTCTCTAGACACAAACGCTCCAAATCGTCGAGCGTCAAAAATCTCCTGGGCCGCGTCTCTTCCAAGAACGAAGGAAGCGTCCAAGACTCGACCGACAGTCTCGCCCCGGCCTCGTCTGCCGCCTCAGTGAGCTCGCAATCCCAATCCGTCACCCACTCCCACTCCCACCACTCGCTGTCGGGCCACCACCGCAGCGCATCGACAAAGCATCGCCCACACCTCTCCGCCAGCATGTCCAACGTCAACACCAGCCTCGATGTCCCCAACCCCGCATCGCCCACCGTCACGTCTCCCCAACCTTCCCCGCTTTCGCCCACCGCCCCCAAAGGCGCCTCCATAGAGCAGTCCGTCAAGCTGTTCCGCGTCTTCGAATCGCTACGCAATGGTGATACTGCTGCCATTCAAAAGGCTATTCGCGAGCAGGCCGCTCCTTCTGATGGTGAACAGAGCTCCACTTCCCTGTCCCTGCCCGGCCGCACCGAGGGAACCTCCATTCTCCACCTGGCCATACAATGTGCCGAACAGCCCGTCATTGAGTTTGTCCTCTCCCACTCCAAG
This sequence comes from Periconia sp. R9002, assembly GCA_023627715.1. Classification (NCBI taxonomy): domain Eukaryota; kingdom Fungi; phylum Ascomycota; class Dothideomycetes; order Pleosporales; family Periconiaceae; genus Periconia; species Periconia sp. R9002. The sequence goes on from JAMAHW010000118.1 coordinate 12,614, forward strand.
GCGGGGCCCGACTCTGTTATCGACATCAATGGTCGCGATAGGGAAGGCAATACTGCGCTGCATCTGGCTGCCACACTGGGCCGTACTCCTATCGTGCGGATGCTGCTCGACCAGCCGGGTATCAACGACTCCATCACCAATTACAATGGCCAGACCCCGCTCGATCTAGCCCGCACCCCTGACATCTTTCAGCAGCTGCAGCTTGCCAAGTCCATCTTCATCGACGCGAACGTGCGCAAGATACAACAGGTTGTGGCCGCGGGTGATTTGGTTTCGTTGGAGAAACTGCTGCAAGACGCACGCGTGAAAAGCACACTTGATGTGAACGGTGGAGAGCTGGTCACGGATCCTGCCGTGGCTGAGGCTGGAGGTACACTGCTCCACGAGGCCGCTAAGAAGAAGGACGTCAAGTTGGCTCAGTTGCTGTTGCTCAATGGAGCGGATCCATTCCGAAGAGACCGGAAAGGGAAGCTTCCGCAAGACTACACCAAGGATGATCGCACTCGCGCTATTCTCAAACGCTCACCCGCTGCTGCTGCGGCCCAGCGTGGTATTCAAGAGAAGACCATTCTGGCGGGGGCCGCATCGACCCCAGGAGCCGCACCGGATAATGGTATGGGTGCGAAGGAGTCGCGTGAGATGAAGGGCTATCTCAAAAAATGGACCAACTATACTAGTGGATACAAGCTACGATGGTTCGTTTTGGAAGATGGTGTCCTGAGCTACTATAAGCATCAAGACGATACCGGCTCTGCATGTCGTGGGGCCATCAACATGCGGATAGCAAAGCTGTACATGGATCCCCAGGACAAGCAGCGGTTCGAAATTCAAGGAAAATCTTCAGTCAAGTACCACCTCAAAGCCAATCATCAGGTTGAAGCGAAACGATGGTATTGGGCCCTGAACAACGCCATCCAGTGGGCCAAAGATGAGGCGCGCGAAGAGGAACGCCAGCAGAACCGAGACCAAGAGATGTTGAAGCAGGCAAAGGCAGAACAGCTGGATAAGCGCATTCCCAAAGAAGCTGAAGCAGCGAGCCTCAACAGCTCCATGGTTGCCAGCAGCAAGAATGTTGCCCCCTGTGAGTTCTTCTCCCATTTTACAGCATGAACAACTACTAACAATCTCCAGCTACTAACCTCAACGTTCCACAACCTAGCCACGACTCTGCGTCCCGCTCCGGTATCAGCGTCGCTGACGACCCCGAAAGCAACTATGAACCCAGTATGGCCGGAAACGAGATTGGCAGGATGACCAGTCATGTTGGCACAACTACACTAAATGAAGACCTCGATGACGATGAAGATTATGGCGATGATAACAGCAGCCACGAAATGCGTCCACAGAGCAAGGATGCCTTTAACATCACTGCACAATCGGCGAGACTGCAGTTAGAGCTCCTTGCCCAGGTTTCTACCGCTTTGCAAACGGAAAAGGTTAGGAATCCTACCTTGCAGATCTCAGATCCAGTCATGCTCTCTGCCCTCTCTTCATACGAGTCAGCCGTCAGCAATCTCAAGGGCCTTATTGGTGACCTGCTGAGGATATCACGGGACCGCGATGCGTACTGGCAATACCGCCTTGATCGGGAGGCAAATGTTCGCCGCATGTGGGAAGAGAGCATGGCCAAGGTGGCCAAAGAACAGGAGGAGCTTGAGAATCGATTCGGCGAGTCAGAGGAGAGGCGACGCAAGGCGAAACGAGCCCTTCGCGAAGCTCTGGAAGAGTATGATATTGAAGAGGAGAAGGCCGGGCGCACAGGGGAAGATGAGTTCGTCGAGGCTGAGGAAAAACCGTTGTCTCGAAAACCCAGTTTAAATTCTCAGGCGCTGCGGAGGAAGGTAACCCTTGCCAATCTGGCCGCCGACATGTCAGAAGATGAATCGGACGAGGATGATGAGGAGTTCTTCGATGCGGTTGGTGCCGGAGAGGTCGAGGTCGTGGAGATGCCTATCACAACCTCTACAGTCGAAGTCAGCGAAAAGTCAGGCGATAGCCAGGACATTTTCGATATCAAACACAGCGAGATAGCCACTGGATTCATTGGATACGAAGATGGACCGCGCCAAAAGCTAGCCATGGATGACGACGATCGACCTAAGATTTCATTATGGGTGTGTTTTTCTTCTTATGTTTAGTATCCGAGCATCTACTGACCTTACGCAGGGTATTCTGAAATCTATGATTGGAAAGGACATGACCAAGATGACTCTTCCCGTCTCATTCAACGAACCCACATCTTTATTACAACGTGTGGCTGAAGATATGGAGTACACTGACCTCTTGGACACCGCTGCTGAGCGGGCCGACTCAACTGAACGTCTTCTCTACGTCGCTGCATTTGCCGCTTCCGAATATGCTTCCACCATCGGCCGTGTGGCCAAGCCTTTCAACCCTCTTCTTGGTGAGACGTATGAATATGCCCGTCCAGATAAAGGATATCGGTTCTTCATCGAGCAAGTCAGCCACCATCCTCCTATCGGTGCGGCGTATGCGGAATCGAAGAAGTGGGATTACTATGTATGTTCGAAATCCGTCCCTACAGGTCATATACTTACGTAAAATTAGGGTGAATCTGCAGTCAAGTCCAAATTCTACGGCAAATCCTTCGACATCAATCCCCTAGGCACTTGGTTCTTGCGCCTGCGTCCAACCTCTACCGGAGGTAAAGAAGAACTCTACACGTGGAAGAAGGTCACATCCTCGGTTATTGGCATCATTACCGGCAACCCAGTCGTCGACAACTACGGACCCATGGAGATCAAGAACTGGACCACGGGCGAAACCTGTCTTCTCGATTTCAAAGCACGTGGCTGGAAAGCTTCGTCAGCGTACCAAGTAGTTGGCAAAGTGCTTGACGCCGATGGCCGTGTTCGATGGAGTGTAGGCGGGCGCTGGAACGACAAAATCTACGCGCGCTTCACGCCCGGCTACGAAGACGCAGACATCGAGAAAGGCGCATCCAAGTCCAGCAAGCATGATGATAACAAAGTGTTCCTCGTGTGGCAGGCGCATGAGCGCCCGACAGGCATTCCCTTTAACCTCACGCCCTTTGTCGTGACCCTCAATGCGATCCCCGACTCGTTGCGGTCCGTCGTTGCACCCACCGACACTCGACTCCGGCCTGATCAGCGCGCCATGGAGGACGGAGAGTACGACTTTGCAGCGACAGAGAAGAACCGTGTTGAGGAAAAGCAGCGCGCCACGAGACGAAGGCGAGAACAGCACGGCGAAGAGTTTGTGCCCAGGTGGTTCTCCAAGGGCAAGTGCGACGTTACGGGTGAGGAGTATTGGGTGTTCAACCACGAGTATTGGAAGACGCGGTACGCGGTTGCTCAGAAAAAGACCAAGTGGGAGCAGGAAGGCTTGGAAGATATCTTTTAGTCCCTGTGTACTTTTTTTGGTCAGTCGTCAAACCCTTCTTCTCCCTTTTCAATTAACTTGCTTAGCCTCGTTCGCCCAAGCTTGTCTATGTGTTGTTTAAGCGTTCAGTACTGTACTGGATCTAACGATTACGTCTTGGGGTGTGTTGTTCATGTAGTGCGCCCAATATATACATACTGACGTACACGTTTAAGTATATACAAACCATGAATTTGAATTATGAAAAGTTTATTGGATCATCACTGCGTAGGCACTTTCTTTTTTATGGTTCACGAATCAAAGTAGCATTCAACGGCGGATAATAAGTACAGATACATGGCTACAACGAATGAGATTTTACTTCCTATCTCTCCTGCTACCTAAACCGAGCTCCTATACTTTATCTACGAGGATGGAGGCGTGGGCCACTTATCCAACACGGCCTCTGCACCCGTCAACGTGAAGTTCCACGTAGCCTGGACAGGCTCATCCAGCAACACGGTGTAGCTCCCGGGATACAGCACCGTGTTGCCGCTCTTGTCGTGCCTCGCGATACTTCCGAGCGTCCATGCCAACGATGCCGTTTTGGTCGCACCACCTGCAATATCGCGCACGCGGCCGTACGTGGCGAGCGTCTTGAGCGGGTACGGCGATGGGCCGTTGGTGCTCTTGACGAAGGCTAGTGCGACGAAATCCGACGTACGGTTTCCGGTGTTCGCGATGGAGAGCTGAAGTGCTGGCAGAGCGCACGTGTCGGAGAATTCGTTGCTGCAGGTTGAGAGGAGGTCTTGAATGTTCCACGTTGTGCCCGCGGCGGAAGAAGAGTTGGAAGCGCCTGCAGGCGTGACCTTGAAGGTTGTGTAGTGCAAGCCGTATCCGAACGATTGCACGGCGTTAGGGTACCACCGGTACGTACGTCCGGGGCTCTTGTCCGAAGGTCGCAGGTTCATGTCCGTCATAGGCAGTTGGGTGTAGTTGGTCGGATACTGGGTAATGGGGAGACGACCGGCGACTGCTTTGGCGCCAGACACGACGTCGAGAACGGCCGGGCCGCCGTCTTGTCCTGGCCAGCTCGCCCACAGGATGGAGTTGACTCCCGTGGTGGTGAGCAGAGGTGTGTTGTCGAGCATGTCACCCATCTGGATCACGGTCAACGGCTTCCCGAGCCCAGCGAGCTTCTTGATGAGCGTGACCTGCGCTTCCGGCCATGCGAGACTCAATCTGTCTTTACCTTCGGCGGCAGCAGAGGTATCCTGTCCACCAAAGTAGAGGACATAATCTGCGCCTTTGGCCGCGGCCAATGCCTTATCCGTCCAGTTGTCCTTTGCTGAGTTGCTCTCAAGAATCGGGCCTGTGACGTTTGTGACAGCCAGCCCAAGCTGCTGCCCCGCCCACGCCGGTGAGTGCAGGAACGGAGCAGGTCCACTGTACCCTCCCTGCAGCTTCTTCTCATCCCCGGCCCAGAACCCAATCATGGCCACCTTGGTGCCCTTGGAGAGCGCATACGGCAACTTGGTCGTCCCCTCGTTCTTCAACAGCACGATGCCCTCAGCCGCGGCCTTCCTCGCCAGCGCTTGCGCATCTGCAGTGTTAATATTCGCCGGCCCCAAGCTAGAGTATTTCGCTTTCTCGCCATCGAAGTAGCCAGACGTAACCAAACCCCTATAAATCCTCACGAGCGCGCGATCCACAACCGTCTGATTCAGCAAGCCCTGGTTCCACGCACCAGGAATATCCGAACTCCCAGAGTACTCACAGCTGGTATCCATGCCGGAATTGAACGTCAAGGCGGTGCCCTGCGCGTTGGTCTTGGTGTACTTGTGGTTGGCCGAGACGTCAAGCACGGCCTCGCAGTCGCTAGTGATGTAGTTGTTCTCCTGCCACTTCCAGTGGTCGCGCAGGATGGTACCCATGAGGAACGTGTTTGCGCACGCGGGGACCCCATTCACACTATTATACGAGCACATAAAACTCCCGACGTGTGAGTCGCGCGCGCACGTCTGGAACGGCTGGAGGTAGTACTCGGCGAGATCCTGCTGCGTGATGATCGCATTGAAGTCGTGCCGCGTCGTGCCCTGCCAGTCCTCGAGGTCGTTCGCAGCATAATGCTTACACGTTGCAATGATCCTCTTCTCCTTCGCATCATCGCCTTCCAGCCCCGCGAGGATCGCCTTGGTGTACCCTTTCAACCTCGCGACATCCTCTCCTGGCGTCTCGGACCCACGGCCCCAACGCGGATCCTTATACGGATTGATATTGGGCGTCCAGAAATCAAAGGGCGCGACGCCGCCGTTGCCAAAGGCCCGCGCTTCGGTTGAAATTGTGGTTGCCACGGCGTGGATTAGGTCGTCGTCGAAGGCGGCCGACATCAGCACAGGCATTGGGAACGACGTCGCGATCTTGTAATCGCCCGTGAAGCTTATCCCCGGTGCACCGGCTACGCCGTGCAGGGCCTCGCCCCACCAATTGTACGCGGGCAGTCCGATGCGGGATGCGCCGGGCGATTTGCTGAGATGTTCGTTAGCGATGTTTTGGTTCGTCGTTGTTGTAGTTGTTATTGGTGGTGCTTGTTAGTTCTTTCTTGAACGGGAACGTACCTGACCAACAACTTCAACTTCTCCTGCGAAGTCAGCGCCCCAACGAGCGCCGTTGCGCGCTCGAGCGGTGTGGCGTTGACATTGCAGATGGCGTTGTTTGCTAGGGGTCCGGTTTTGCAGTTTGGGCCCACGGCTGCTACCGCTCCCGCTGCTAGGGAGGAGAAGAGAAGGAGGGGCGTGCTCTTGGTCATCCTTGCCTGCTGCTTTTGGGTAAAGAAGGAAGGAAGGGAGGAAAGATGGGGAAAGGGGAAAGTGCGTGGGTTGGGGGGGGGGGGGAATTTATATGAACATTTGGATTCCAGTGGGTTGATTAATTGGACCTTTTTTTCTTCTTTCGACAATATCAAGTATCGATGTGTTTTATTCCTTGCTAGACAATCTATCTAAGGTACGTACATACTTAGCATATGTACCTAGGTACATATGCAATGATGATCAATTCGAACTAGCAAGCATCTGCGCGCGCGGGGAAACCGAATTGACTACCTATGTATGTGGGAAGATTGATGGGATGGGAAAATCATTTCCCATCAATGTAGTCGATCGGTCGTGCCTTAGGTGGTCTAACTGGTAGTGCTGCTTCCTTAGTGCCTAAAGCATGCAATTCGTACATATCTACACCTTCATAAGCCCGGCTCCGGGGAAGTATACAAGAGTGCGTACTTGGGCTGTCACCTTCATCAATGGAAATATGAGGGAGAGGGGGGGGGGGGGGGGAAGTTCGGTAGCGCGTCTTTAATTTACGCTCTCCTCATCTCTTCTTTTTTGGAGACGAGGGAGGGAGGGGGGAGACGACAGAATTGATGATGGATAGTGCGTGCGTACCTCGGGTGGGTGTATGCAGGTACATACATACATAACTACTCTAACGGTCTCTGTTTTCCCGGTCAAGAGGTCGTCGACAGGTTGAGGTTGAAGTTTGAATTTATCCTTAGACTAAGTGGACTACCGGGGGCGCTTAACCTGGCTAGTGTGTTATGTATGTACTTATGTACAGACGTCTTAGTGTATCATTGATGTACGTGTAGAGAAGCTGTATGTGTAACTTTTTTTCATTCTAAGTTATGTATGTATGGATGGAAGTTGGGTTGGGAGTTTGTATTGTGGCGGTTATAAAAGTTTGGGGGACGTGAGTTCGTGGTTGTGTTTGCGTATAGTTTGAAGTGATGAATGATTTTGATACCTCTGCAGAGTGTGTTGAATGTTTCCAGTCTGCATCAATTGATGCGACTTGATATTCCATGTGCGCCAATATTCAGTGACCAAAAACATATTTTCTTCATCTTTTGTTCTTCCTGATCTCCGTCATGAATCAGACCCATAGAACGATACTATCCCCCATATGAGTTCGTCTCGTCTTCAACACTCACCATCTCTCCTCACCTTCCCCACACCAGCTGTCACCCACCTACGTAACCCCCAAAGATCATCAACATCATCAGTCATCATGTCGCGGCACGTTTTCCGACGAGACTAGCTTAATTAAAAAGGAAAACCGCCTCCCTTTCCTCCCGTTGCTTAATTGCCATTGATTTTACCCGAGGACCTTGTACCTTAGGTACCGACGTTATTCACGTGGATACGTAGTTACCGTTTTCTAACGATGTCGGGTTAACTAACACTAACGAAGTGTGTTTTGTATGTATGTGGTTAGTGTAGAATTATATTTGTGAACTGTGGGTACTCTTGCGTTGTTGTTGGTCGGAGATGTGCGCGCTTGGTGGAGAAGAGGGATTAAGGAGGGTTAAAGTGGGGGAATAGATAGGTGCGGGGTAAATAGTACAGTACCTAGGTAGTTATGTAGGTTTAACGGACAGTTTGGTTTTAGTGAAGTGAGTACGTTGCGGACTTTCTTGGTAGTTACTTACCGCGGAATTAGAGGTGTGAGGTTGGTGAGTTAAGTTTGGGAGTGGGCTACTTTAGGTGCATTGGATATTTTTCGGGGAAGGTGGCGTAGAGTACAGCGAGGCGTTAATTGATTTTTTTGTTCGACTACGACGTCGTGTCATATTAACGAGATATATAAATAAAATAGGAAATAAATATGATTTATTGACGACTACCTGTTTGAAACATGTTTTCTTTTATGTTTTCTCAAGGGTGAGATGCTCTACTTTTGAGTTTCCAATACCACCTGTGTGAACATGCTGATGAAGAGATGCTGTTTTTTTAAGAAATGTTTCATACATCTGACTCTGGAGACATATTCCTGGTCGAATTGTAGAACTCACTTAAGATACTGTGAAGAGAAGAACACGTTTAGAAATGAATGCCAGATTGGAAGAGACTTGCAATCTTGCTAGGTATAAATTGGCAGTAAAAATAAGTATGTACAAAAGAATGTAAAGTTATATACGATTTTGGTTCCCCAAAGTCCACCACGAGATCTGCATCTCAAACAGGCCACCTTTTTTTTCTCTTTTTTTAGTGGTGTAGGACGGAAATCTACTTCTGGAGAGTGAGCAGTCCAGGTCGGTAGGGAAGAGCGTTGTAGTCGCCACCGGCGTTGGGAGCCCTGCCCTGGTACAGGAGCTGGAGGTTGCAAGGGTCCACAGTCATGGTTTGATCGTTGCTGACCTTGACCAAGTCACCGTGGGAGATATCGTTGGTCCAGGTGGCACCCGAGTTGGCCTTGCCGGCGAAGGGGCTCTGCTCGCTTGCAGCGTTGGGAGTCCACGAGCCGCTGAGGCTGGTGGCGGTGAAAGAACGGAAGTAACGGCCGTTGGAACCCTGGGCCTCAACGATCATGAGGTATTTCTGCTGGCCCTTGAGGGTGTAGACCTGCACGGCCTCGAAGAGGTTGTTGGTGGTATCGGACATGACGACGGTTGAGCTAGTGCCGAAATCGCCAGGGAAGTTGTTCAAGGGCATCTGGGCGCGGTAGATCTTGCCATTGTCGCCGGCGAAGAAGAGGTACATGTTCTGGCTGTCACCGATAAGAGTCTGATCGATGGGTCCCGTGCTGGAGCCAGAAATGGAGCCGCTGAAGAGGGCCTTGTCAGCGGACCAAGAGTTGGCGTTGGTAGGATCGGAGGAGGTCCTGTAGCGGAAAGCAGTGGCACCCCATTGGTACGCAAGGACCCAGGTGCTCTTGGGAGCGAAGTAGAAGAGGGTAGGGGCAACAGCAGAGCCGACAGTCATCTTGGTCTGGGTGGCGCTGCCCAAATCATTGAAGCTGCTGACAGGGCTGAAAGCCATGGAACCGTAGGCCTTGCCATCCCAAATGGAGGCGTAGACGATGTTCTTGCCGTTGACGACGGACTGGGTGAAGTCCTTGAGCGAGGACCATCCGTTCTTGGGTTGAGCAAGAGCATTGGTTGATGTCCAGCGGTAGCTTGTGGGAAGGTTGCATTGTGCTGCCACGGTGGCGGCCGAGGCGAGGGCAACAATGCCGGTCGATATGATGTTGGCAACCATGGTTCCTTATTGTGAGGCTGAGCTATATCAGAGAGGCGAAAGAGTGGCGGGGTGGTGAGGATGGTTAAACGGGCAGCGAAGACGGTGGGTTTCTATACTCCAGTCCATGGCTAATATCGTGCACTCATTCATTGCGTCGGAATAATCTATCCCGCGCAGATAGCGTTGATGGGAGATGGCTATTGCATAAACAAGGAGGTCAAATGGGTCTTCCAGGGTACCACATAGCCAAATGACTTGTAACAGCAATGGGCGATTCGTCATGCTAGACCAAGATTGATTAAACGGAATTACTTTTTGCGCAAAGGGATAGCCGCACGGACGGGAGATTTTTCCGTAATAAGGGAGAGGGATGAGGCCAGTGTTTGAAACAGACAGGCTGGCGAAGCTTAGCTTTTCGTATTGGCTGCACTTATTTCTCCGTAACGCGGGGCGCGCCGGCAGAGAACACGACGATGCCGAACTATATCCGGCTTTGAGTGGTTGCACTAAGCCCTATCCACTGCTCCCCGGCATACAGAGTGAACAATGCACCCTCCATCTACTCTCCACTCTTGTTTGGCCAGTTCCCATCCAGACAAGCTTTTCAGCCGCTGACCCTGTTTGTTTATCACTTCAAAACACCCCAAAACAATTCGGCGCGAATTGAGAATTGGTCAACGGAATCCAGACCCACACAGAAATGCTTCTTCCTTCACAAGCTCATGGTTCTTTCATTGAGGCAGATCGATCAGACGTTTATTCATCTAACCGATCGATTCCTACATAACAAGAATAATCGTACTTATTCCCCCTGACCAGGTGTTGGGGGTGTACACCGTGTAACTGTACAGTGTATCCCGCCTTCACTTAGATGAATGCGTGCCACCAAAGCAGGGGTATGGCCATGCGCACACGTACTAATCTACATATGTATGCAGTGATTGATTGATCCACTTGTGTTTCCCACGTGACCTTGGGCTCCGCATGTAGATGAAGTAAGTACCGACATGGTTAGCATGGCCCGACTCTGATGTCACTGGTCCAACCTCCTTATGCTTTGATCGAAATTATGCCTTCGCCGTTACAGTTCTCTAGACTTTGGTTGGCATAGATGATGAGCACACTCGAGCGATCGCTGTTCTATCAGCCTCTTACAGATATCTAGTATGGGGAGAACCAGGCACTTGGTATGGGCATACGTGAGTGTCACAGTTCCAGATATATGGGTGTGGAACCCTTCTTGAACTGCAATTTTATTCCTTAGCCGAAATGTCTTCCTAGGAACTGGAATATAGAATAAAGACCCGTGAATCCATCGCAAGATTATTCAAGAGGACAAACCAGCTGCATAAAAATCTCAACATTCATCACCATGAAGACCGCCGTCTACGCACTCGCCGCTTTGGCACCCGTTGCCCTGACGCAGTCCACTTTGTGCGGCCAATACGACCAAACCTCCGCCAACGGCTACCAGTTTAACAACAACAACTGGGGCAAAGGGTCCGCAACCTCTGGCTCACAGTGCACATACGTCGATAGCACCTCAACCTCCGGCGTAAAGTGGCATACAACGTGGACCTGGGCGGGAGGACAAGACAACGTTAAGAGCTACGCCTACTCTGGCCGTCAAATACAGAAGAAGCCTGTCAGCCAGTACACCAGCCTGCAGACCAAGGCGCAGTGGAGCTACGACAACACAAACATTCGCGCAAACGTCGCCTACGATTTATTCACTGCTGCCGACGTCAATCATGACACTAGCAGTGGTGATTACGAACTTATGGTCTGGTGAGTCTGTTCAAAAGAGTCTGCTCGTTGTTCATCATTCTTACCAATATCACATGTAGGCTTGGTAAATTTGGAGATGTAGGCCCCATCGGCACATCGCAGGGCAAAGTCACTGTTGCAGGCACCACCTGGGAGCTGTTCTACGGTCCCAACGGCCAGATGAAGGTTTACAGTTTCGTTGCCCCTAGCCCCCTCAATTCTTTCAACGCCAACCTCAAAGACTTTTTCGATTATCTCGCCAAGAACAAGGGATTCCCGGCTTCAAGCCAGAACCTCATCAGTAAGTCACAAACTCTCGTCTTTCATGTAGCTCCCGACATAAACCTGCAGATGCTAACGGATGTGCTTGCAGCTTACCAATTCGGCTCTGAGCCTTTCACAGGCGGTAAAGCTACCTTGACTGTTGACCAGTGGTCAGCAGAAGCCAACTGAGCTATAAAAGTATTTTGAATTTGGAGCTACTTCTTGCATACATTCTTATCGAACCCATTTCACGTGTATTTTATCCATCTCGTATCGTTACTGAGTAGTCAGTTCCTATCAGATTACATTACAGTTCTCCAGCAGTTAGCTAAATATTCCAATCACTTGACTAGTTGTGAATAGTTTCGTGTGTCAAAATGCACGTTTTCCGTAGCATTGGTGACAATCAAACTTGTTCGCTACTGATGTCACCGTACCCGCATAAGCGAGACAAGATCTCCCACATTCACAACAATCGATTCAATTATTATAGACCTCAGTTAATAAGTCATTTCCTCGAGATTCCAACACGAATGCTACCTGCACTGCCACAGGAACTGTATGTCTAGGGACTTTTGACTCCGTTTTTAGAGGTCTTATGTCGCCGCTTTTGGGCTTAGATAGGACTAGCGTGATACCGCTGCACACATCAACATTTCAACCCCTGAGCCTCCTCCCCAGATGGTCAGAATTCAGTCTACTTCGGCGCGCCGTCGCCTCCCCGTCGAGTTTTGAAAGTAGTAGGGTATTGTAGTCTTATAAAGCAAGAGTCTACGCCAAGCGATAAATTATAGGATGTGCATTGTACTAGTAAATAGGGGCGTGCTAAATTATGTGCTAAACCGGATGTTTGCAACGAGGGTGGATGCTTTTCTACTCTGCCGATGCCTAGCGGCTGAAGTGTGAGCCACAAAATTCCTTTTTTTATTATCTATATATGCATCTATTTATTAGCAATATCCATCAAACAAATAAAACGTCTCGTTGGTGTAGTCGGTTATCACGTGGGTCTCATAGCAATATGACTGTTCTTAGAGCAGAAATCCCGAGGTCATGAGTTCGATTCTCATACGGGACAATTATTTTTTTCTCGGATGGCTTCTCTCTTTTGTCGCAAAACATGCCGGATGTCAGCCGAAGTGCGCTACGAGCGCTCGACAATAAGATTTTTGGTATATATGATATAATGTAGGATTTGTACACAATTTCTCAGCTCAGAATATGTTTATTCGACCTCTCCGGTAATAATCTCATGTATGGTGGGCGCATTGCCAAGATAGCGGCTTATGCAGTTCATCTTTGGCAAAATCTTTGTATCAGCTCTTGCTGGAAACTCAAAGCCAGCTTCTAATTGACTGCGAACCGAAGGCTGACAGCCGTAGTGCGTGGGTTAAACAGACACGCTTGTTAAGCATCTTCTTCTCCATCAGTCTCATCGTTCTTAGCCTGCCCAGGCCATTTTGCTAACATCTCCAGCACATCCGTTGTATGAGACGCTCGCCGACGTGCCCACCATCAGTGTGGATATAAGGCGCTAAGTGTGCCGTTTGTACTTAGGAAGTATAACTGGTTTGGTAAGAGGTCACTCGCTGTTCGCTTTTTCGAACGTAGGAAGTGTCTGTGCTGTTCACGTCTGTTGTTTGTCGATATGGGAAGGTTTGACATAACCTTATCTGATAGTTCTGCAGCGGCTACATTGTTAAATATCTCTTGCGGGTTCTATGAAACTGACATGTCAGCTAATGCTTGCGCCTATTGAGCGCCAGACTGGGGCAAAGAAAACGGCTGCGATGGAGTGGGTATGTGGCGGTGTAATTGAGAAAAGGACGTAGAGAGTACGCTGAAGAGGCGGAGTGGAAATGGGAGTGTTGCAAGTGTGTAGTTAGCAAAATAGGGAATTGTATGCTCTGACCACACAAAACCAGCACCGAGGGTTATATACACAGGCCACATCTCATTATGGCTGTATTGATGTGAAAGTGAATGTGAGAGGGAGTAATTTCACTCTGCATCGATTATACTTCTTGTCTTTATAGATAAACTGGGTGAAGAACAGCGCACCTTGTCAAATTCTTTAGTAGACAACATTGCAAACGACAAAGCCTTGTTGCTGTAGCCGTTACGGAGACAAGATACTAGACGCATTCACTAGATTTAGAGGTTATTTAGTTAGTTGTTAAATTGCAAAAAGATCCTTTTTACCTTCCTACATTGTGAAGATTGGGCAGTTAGTAAATGCAGTAAATCACGGAGCTGATCGCCTGACTTGGGTCGGAATAATGTCCCCCAGCCCCAGCCCTCTAGTAGCTCACTACCATAGGTATTTCACTGTATGAACTGTGTACTTTTCATATCATGTGCCTCTCGATCGTGACGTGCTTTCGCCCTTACACTATACCTGTGGTTGGAGTGCTTGACGGTGAATACGAACCAACCCGAGGGTATCAGGTCAGCATGTATCAACAAAAGACGGATGGATCCGCACACGGGCAAGCCAGGACTATTAGAATGTCATATCAAATGGTTGGGTCACGACGAGACCACATGGGAACCATATTACCACCTGATCACGGTCCCTGAACTGGTACATAATACAAAAGTTCCACAAAGTGAACAAGAGAAAGCCAAAGCTGGCTGACAATTTCATGGATATGGTGGCAAGGCAAGACGTCGTATTCTCGCTTTTGAGATTCACAGCAGTTGATTAGGTGGACATATGGTCAACATGAGTTCCGCAGTCAAAGATGAGGGCTGTTGTTGACTTAGGAAGGAAACTGCAACATTGCTCCATGGAAGATCACTGCGATATAAATACGACATCACATGTTATAAAAAAAGAAAAGACTTGCACACACGCAAAAAGATGAATCCATTGGAGATGCTCCGTATTAGAATCGAACTCATGACCTCGGGATTTCTACTCTAAGAGCAGTCATTGCTATGAGACCCACGTGATAACCGACTACACCAACGAAGCTATTCTTGGTTTTTAAAAAAATCTAAAATTTTGGTTATTCATAGTAGAGGAAATGAAATATCAACCTGTGCAAAAATAAGCGAGTTTAACCAGCTAGCTGGCCCCGTATACTAAACTTCTAAATAGAACCACTATAGAAACGACTGCAATACTTTCTACATAGCTAAGAAAAATATAATCTAAGAGAATACAGGCTCTTAAAGCGTTACATGTGGAGTAATAAGTATTATAAGTACGGGTTATTTCGACACCTGGGTGTATGACAAAGACAAAAAAAAGTCTAATGGCAAGATCTACAGGATATGCATATTGGCCAAGACCAACGGTACCACTGGCAGCAGCGTTGATTTACAAGCGAGCCATTTATGTCTAGCGGTATATACAAATCTGCATGCACGATGCTTCCCCTCGGTCAGGTAATCCCGGTGGTAATTGTTTCTCGAAGGAAAAAGAAGGAAAAGACAACAGCCGAACGTACCGAGAACACCAAGAAATCGAGCTATATTCCGCCGTCTTGTCTGGTATGCTTATGAACATGATAGAGACTAGATCGGCCCCATAACCCCCATGGGTTTGCATAAATACCCGCGGCAGAATACGCCTCTGCATCGAAGCGAACAGGTCGATCTGTACCAGTTTTGTTTCTTTATGACTGAGGAAGATGGGTGGGGCCACTGGTGGAATTGGAATCTGGGGAAACAACAGTGGGGTAAATGCCGGTTGGGGGAAGAGTAGATTAACCGGAATGGACGTCGTCATGTCGAACGATATTTTCTTCGTGTTTCCCACCCGCCTGATGGTGCGTCAAGACGAGTGTTCCCTTGCGATTCGCGACACTAGCAACAAGCACGGTGTTGCGCATATTGTTTACGAAGGATGATTCATGTCGGTACGTGCTAGATGTTATTTTGGCGTTACGCAATTGCATCGTTGGACTTTTAGCGATGGCTCTGGAGTTCCGCCACTCGGACAGATGAGTGTATGCTAGTTCATTTCGGTAGTAAGGGGATGAGGGGAAGAATGTGACCAACTAAAATCTTCTTTACCGATGTGTTGTTGATTCGCAAGTTGCGAACGGGCGAATCAGTTGGAAAAGTCCTTATATAGGGTCTCTAGACGCCTAATCCCATCATCAAGCAGAAGGCAATAGAGGGTTGTTTAGGCTTCAATTGCAGTAAGACTGGAATTAATGCCCTTCACCGCAAAAATGATATTTCCAATTCTCGCTTTGTTCCTCGCGAGCAGCGCCGTTGCCGTGCCTCCTCCTCCTCCGCCAGCCTCCATCACCGTACTGCCACCAAAGCCAAGTGGCCCTCCGAAACCCCCGGGTCCTCCGAAACCTCCAGGCCCTCCAAAGCCTCCAGGTCATCCGGGTCCTCCGGGTAACGGTACTGTCAAACCTACACCATACGGATTCTTCGCCAACAACACCATCTACCAACCCGTCCGCAATGAATCCGTAACGTACCCGCGCTACGTGGAGCTCGAAGACGGAACCACACTGGCCACGACCTCTTTCTCTGGCCCCAAACCCGCTTACTTCCCCGTCTTCGAAAGCAAAGACGGCGGCGCGACGTGGAAGTACATCTCCAACCTCACCGATCAGGTCAATGGCTGGGGATTCACGGCGCAGCCAGCGCTGACGGTGCTAAAAGAACCTATGGGTGGATACGAGGCTGGTACCATTCTCGGATCTGGAAACAGCTGGAGCGACAATGGAACGAGGATCGATTTGTATGCTAGTCGGGATCGGGCGAGGACGTGGGAGTTTGTCAGCCACATTGCTCAGGGAGGGAAACCAAATACCACAAACGGAGCGACTCCAGTTTGGGAGCCCTACCTCCTGTAAGTCCATTGTATTTGCTCAGTGACCGATACCAAAACCCTCACTCATCATGTACATGACTTGCTAACGATTCTACAAGGCAATACGAAGGCGAGCTCATCGCGTACTACTCAGACCAGCGCGACCCCAAGCATGGCCAAAAGCTCGCCCATCAAACTTCATCTGATCTCAAACACTGGGGTCCGGTGGTAAACGACGTTGCCTACGACGAGTATCTCGCTCGCCCGGGAATGACCGTCGTAGACTACATCCCCACCATCGCCAAATGGATCCTAGTCCACGAGCTCCCCATCGGAAACTCGTCTTCGCACGGAGTGAATTACCCCGTCTACTACGTCCTGGCTGATTCACCAAAGGACTTCCGCCTCCACAAGGGCCAGCCCATCGTTATCAACAACACCACTGCGCCCAACGCGAGTCCGTACGTTGTGTGGACGCCTTATGGTGGACCGAATGGTACCATTGTGGTCTCCGATGCGGATCGCGGTCAGGTCTACACGAACCAATTTGGCGGGGATGTCAATAAGTGGGAGGAGCATGGTACCCCTGCGGGCGCGACGTACTCGCGCGCGATCCAGATCTCGAAGAAGCACCCGGATCGGCTGATCCTGTATGGTGGAGAGACATATGATAATCTGCGCTTGGGTCTATTGACACCATTTACGTATACGGCAGTGAAGTTGAGTGAGACGTTGAAGACACCGGTTTAATTTGCCGCAAAAAAGAGACCAGAAAGTTTAGCAAGGGTTGATGAGATGTGAGTGTAGAACAAAAAATATTATGATTAAGTGAGCACTATCTGCTCGTTCGGACGTCTATGTCTAATCGCAAAAACTTTTGGCTGGTCGCATTTATAGCTTGTTGTCGGGATCCACATCTTCCTTTGTGTGCTCTTCGATGGATGCATCTTCTTCGGTGACCTTGACCTCGTGACTGTGCTCCAACTCGCTCAACACGATCCACGTGGGAATTACACACAGCAGCGTGATGCCAAAGTTCAGCCCGATGCTGACGAAGTGATTCGCGTTACCCTCAGACTGCATAGCCCAAGCAACCGTCTGACCCAAAGCTTCCATACCCCTGAGGATACCGGTGTGATGCGACAGGTTCGAAAGATCTGTGGCATATTGTCCAACCAGCCAGTACAGAAATTGCTGGAACGCCTGACCACCAAACTGCCAGAAGAAAACCAGAGCGTATGATTTCCCGAACCCGCCTTGGAACCAGTCGAACACGGGCGGGGCGGGAGCATCGTAGAACTGTTTCTGCAGAATCGTGGCCCAGATCCAAGTTCCGGTCAGGATGGTGATGATACAGAGAAACGCAATCTTGGCACGTGTCTTAATATGTATGCGCTGGTTGTCCAGTAGAGAAGCGATGATGAAAGAGGAGAAGATGCCCGCGAAGTTTGTGAAGAAGGAAGAAAAGGCTCGTGAACGGACAGTGAAGTATTTCGTCAACCAGGTGCTCATAAAGCCGTTGTAGAAGTAGCTGATGAAGAAAGCAGGGAGGAGGAGCAAAATGCGACGGCTAGCAAAGAGCTTTCCGACCGTCTTAAACTCGGCACTCCAGGTAGGCGCTTTGGAGACGACGACGCGCGTGCGGTCCTTTCGCCAGACTTTCTCAGCAGAGGAGAGGCATAGAGCGATGGGCAGACCAAGACACATGATGACGATGAAGACGATATAGGTCGCGCTGGATACGGAGCCAGTGGTCTTGCGATTCGCGTTCAATCCCAAATTGATGGCTCCTCCCACGATGGGTCCAGAGGCTTTTGCGGTTTGCCAAATGGCGAGATAGAAAGCTCGATCGCCGGGACTGGGGTATCCGATGATGATGGCTGCTTCGGCAGCCCAGAAGAAACCCGCAGAGATGCCGCACAGCGCGCTGCCGAAGAGCATAAACCACGTGTTGGCGCTCGTGTTGTTGGTGTACAGGCCGGCGCCGTAGAGAGGATATCCGATGGCACCTAGACAGAGACCGTATTTAAGACCGATGCGGTTGTTGATTGCGCCGGCGAGAACGCAGACGACTGCAAAGAGACCGTAGACGATTGCATTCGCGGCACTCACGGCGTATGGTTCTGCGGCTCCACCTGCACCCAGTCCACCCAGGGCATCCCACATGCCTTTTCTTCGAGTCAGCCTATCATGCCGCGATCGGGAAATGGATGGATGGTCTTACCTGGCGCCGTAAAAGAAACTCCACATGCAACGATGATATTGAAGGGCACCGACCGAAGGAAAGAGCGCTTCGCGACTGGGCCAACAGGCTCCGAGCCATCTATCGAAGAAGACATGTTCAATATGTGGTTGACTATACACAAACCAGAGGAGCGAGACGGGTATCAACAACTAAGAGAAGAAATTGGCAATGGCCCTCAGACAGATCTCCCGGAGATCGATCGTCCTTCTCGTCAACAACTGATGGAATAAGAGGTAAAAGTACAAAAGAAGCTGAAATTCGAATCGATCTTACCGCGCATGCTAGGAAGGGTCTATATATGTGGGTGGGTTTTCTATTCATCAGTAAACCCCCCTTAAAACCCTCACCCGCTACCTAGGTCCTCCCTCGCCCCATGTACAGAAAGTACCCAGGAACTACTTGCTTGACACACACTAGTAACCTCGCTCCGCTCTATACGAATAACGTTGAGGCTGAAATTCTGCATCATTCCCAATCGATGCCTCAGAAAAAAAAAAAAGGTCGCTTCGCGTCACACATCCGCGTCCCCAAAAGATGAAACTTGTACGTAACTTTCACTCCAAAAAGAGCATAGGTCAAGCCTCTGAGCGGAGGACGTTACCCAAAGTTACCACATACCAGACCTATTTAGGGAATATTGCGTTGCGATTACCTTACTCACTCGAGTAATGAAATATGGCTGCACCGGATGGGGGAAAGAGAGCACGCTAGCGTAAACTAACGGGATCATGTAAACATGTGGGGCGAGCACGCCATCACGTAGCCTTTGCCTAAGAGGCGAAAGAATTGAAGAAATTTCATGATTTTTGTTAGAATGAAGTATTTCGTGCTTTCGCTATAGCCCGGGTAGACTCGGGTTGGCAACACCCCCACGGCTGATGATTTTGTGTTGTCCACCAGGGGCTTGCCGTTTTTTTTGGACTGGTGAAATGCGGATTGGAATCAAGTTCTCATTACATCTCAAGATGCACACCGGTCACGTCACCCACAGCACAGGGGAAAGCAGTAGTCGAACAACAGCAGAACTCGAGAACCAATGAATTATGAATTAACACACGAGACATTGAAAGGCAGCACTTGCCCGCTCCGACTCCACGCTGAAATTAGGTATCATCAAACCGTCCGCCAGCGGACGCGTATCTCGTAACAACCCGAAAAAAAACAAGAATTGAAAGCCGCTTGCATACTTACGCGGGCCTATGTAACCCCGTCATGACATTACTACTCCCCACCGCAGGATCCGCATAGACCGCCCACCCAGGGCCTGGACCTCTCTCAAATAATCTCATGTCGCACGTCTCGAGCGAGCCACTACAACCGGCCATATCAGCGTACTCGGTCTCATGGAAGCCTTGCACGGTGTTTGGTTCAAACGCGCCGGCGATTTGCGGTGCATGGCTATACACTGCATGTGGTGCTGAGTTGAACTGTGGATGCAGCTGTTCATATTGGTGCCGCTGTAGCTGGTGGTGCATAAGGGACATTTGGTTCGCCGTCCATGTAGTGTCCGAGTATCCCGAATCGGGTGAACCGATGGCTGGTGGCTCTTGAGGTCCTGGCTGCCTGTAGAGGACTTGGGGCGTGCTTTCTCCATCTCGCGTCGCGGGGATTGTCATGAACTCCGGGGACGTCACACCGCAGTCAAAGGAATCAAAATTGTTGAAAGACGGATTAAGCGCCGCAGTGTCGCTCTGATTATTATCTTGCTGCGGCTCGGTTGGGGGCTGGGCGTCTAGCAGGAGTGTTGGCGTAGGTTCCGAAGATTCCACGGTTCCAATCTGTGTTGTCCGAAATAAAGATATGAGTTCATTCTGACATTCTTGGACGATATCGACGAGGCGCTCTTTGAGCTTCTCTTCCAACGGCTGCGCTTCTTCTTCCACGACTACCTCGAGGGTACGTCGGACCAGACGTGGTAGTTCTAGCCTGGAAAATTCATGGTATTGCGCAAAATTGGAGGACTCTCCCCAAAGATATGGTTGGTACTCGACATCTATCAACATTAGATCGATAACGCTTTAAACACTGTGAAGGATAGATGCGATGCTTACATGGAGAAGGCATATCGGCCTCGTTGTCCTCTGGGAAAAGTATTTTGTAGACGTTTTTCCACCTGTCTTCCTCGCTAGCAGTCGGAACGTTGGGGGAACGTTTTTTACTCTTGAGTTGGCTTTCTTGATCTTTATTGAATCCTTCCAATGGCAATTGGTGCTTCACCTCACAACCACGGACGTCTCTTTGATGTTCCCGTAGGGTTGGTTCATTCAAAAACACCTCACAGCACCGGTTGCACTGGATCGGCAGCGTGTGTCGACGGTAAAGATGCTCTCTAGTATATTTGTTAGCTGTAAGCACATGACACTTGTGGGTATATAACAATATATTGTGTGTATGCGAACGTGAATATCGTCTCAAATGGTGAAGGTTATACATACTTCAATCTTGCCACGTTGCTAAACCCAGGATCTCTACACGAAGTATAGGTTTGATGCCTCCCAGGGTTTCTCTTGTAGTAAGGGCACGCAAACCTCAATTCAGGCGCCTCAGGTTTGCTACCTGCCATCTTAGGATCTGGTCTCCTCCTTTTTTTAGAATCGTCGTCCTCATTAGGAGGACCGTTTCCATCGCTCAAGCTTCTCTTGCGCGAGGAGAAAGACGTAATGGAGTGGTTTGGAGATGCTCTAGAACCACTCCCTCCCGAAGGAGCTGCACCACTGTGGTGAGATCGCACCTCTTTGCCAAACATCTTGTGAAACTCTGCCATGATGGAGTTTACCAACTGAACTTTGACAGGTGATAGGATGGGCCTGAAATCTTCAGTGTCTGGGGCACTGTCAGGTGATCCAGTATCTTCTAAACAGTCACTGTCTTCATCAGAAGACGATTTGTACACGTCGTCCTCCCCACGGGATGAAGCTAGCGAGAGACAGCGTGACCCGGTCGTAATTTCTTCGATTTCTAGGTCTTGTGAATTACTTCGAGCATGATCAACTTTTGGTGTGCCAGCATCTGTTCGCTTTTCATGTTCGTATGGATGCATAGAGTAGGAATCTTGCTTCTCGGGCGCGCTTTTGAAGAGTATTCCTCTCATCTTTTCCGTATCTGTGGGGTCCGCCTTGTAGGATTCTGATATTGAATGGCAATCCCTGATGACTTGGCGTAGTACGCAACCTTTTAGGTGTTCGTAATAACCCTGTGCGTCAAAAGGCTCAACGCATAGCGGGCAAGTTGCGATTGATTGTCCGTCTATATGATTTTGAATCTGCATCGTTGCCTTGCTCTTGTACAACTCATCACGACGTCCAGGAGGCACCTGTTCTACACCATGTGCATTGACGAGATGCCGAAGAAATGCGTCGCAACGTGGGAATGTCCTCTCATCGGTGGCTGAAGAAGCAGGACAAAACTCGCAAACGAATGACTCATTGAAATGTGTGAGCGTGTGTCGAACCTTGTCATAAGGACGTGCGAAACCTTTAATGTAATACTCGCAGGCTTGAATCGGACATTTTTCGGGACGTTCGGCTTGGTGAGTCAAGAGATGCGCAGCAAGATCTTTCATCTTGCGGCCGCATTCTGGTATTGGACATATTTGTTTTTCCGGCTGTTCGTTTCCATCCCATTTGTTGGATTTAGTAGATCTAGTAGAGGAGTTACGACTGCTGAGAGTACTCCCTGTAGTCATACTTGGGCAATAATCATTGGATGCATGTTCTGGAAGCTCGACTCGTGTTTTCACAAAACTCCAGTCTTGTGCATCCGATGTTGTGTTTTCATGTTTTTCTCGATCATTCTGTTTGTTTGGGTCGAGATTCCACTGAGGCCCTACATTGCCGTACTTCTTGAACTTCGCCTGTAGATCGTCCAGCGGTGATTTACTGAGTCGAAGAGCCCGCAGTGACCGAGAGTCAGAAGGTTTTAGGTCTGGCAATGACCAAGGAGGGTGAAGCTTATCCGGACAAGACGGTTTTGTTGGGCTGGCAAAGTTGCTGGCGGGCGGGTCCGCCTTGGGATTGATAGGCAACATATTACTAACAACGGCTTTTGGATAGGTTGATGATGATACTGAATTGATTAGCAACACCTTAGATAGAACCAGTTGTAGACTCAGGACTACTTACAAGCCCAGTCACCGGATTGTTTGGAGGCAGATTTGGTCTTCTCGAATGAAGATAAACCCGAACCCCACTGTGTTTCCGGCACACCTTCCATCTCGTTGGAGGATTCTGTTTGCAGATATTCTGAGGCCATCCTACTCGTAGCTTCTTCTATAGAGAGTGACAGGATTGGTTTCTATTAAACGAGGGAAAGGTTCCTGATGAACCGTGGAAAAGCAAACTCCCAAAAGAAATTAGAAGAAATGATTAAAGATATAAAAGGAAGAGGCAACCGAACAATGGTTTGGGCTATCACGCGTTGGAAGCCCCCCGTATTCCCCGTAGAACGCACGAAGAAAACGCGCAGCTGCGCATCATGCACGTGTTGTGCTATGTTTCTTTTCTTAGCCCCCGTCCGTCACCCCGAACCGGTGAGGTGTGAGGTGATCTGGCCGCCCAGTGTATGTGTCAGTCCCGTGCGTGCAACATGATTGGATCGCACATCCGAGAACCCTCTGTTCCCGATTCCGATCTTATCGATAGAACTATTGTTTCATCTTTCAATGATTCCACGCGAAATGCAGGTAAGCCGCAGCATTCCAATTATCCAACATGTGCCTTACGTCTGCCTAGTTATGGTCTCAGGTCGAATATTGAATGGTCAAAAAATATAACTTGAGGAACAAGAGCGATAATTTTAGCTCTACATTGCCTGCTTTGGGCTCCTGGATGACGCAACTGTTTCATCGCATGTGCGTCTCCCAGTCAATAAGTACATACTTGTCACATGTCGTTGCTCCAAACAAAACTAGCGAATGGATGCGAGACACGAGCTTATTTTGCAAACAAGCAGCACTTTACATGATGAGGTGTAGAACTATAGAAAGGCTTGTAATATATCCTTAGCCTCCTGTTGAGCTTCTTCGCGTGCTGTTGAAATAAAGGACTTCTTGGACAGATCGATGCTAGCAAAGATCCCAATCCACGGACAAGCACCAGTTCGTTCGGAAGTTACAGAGTTTCAGCTCCCGTAACCCAAGCGCTTGTTTCTCGAGATCTTGCAATAGCACTGTACTCCACACTTAGAAGCCTGCTTTCTTGGTGTTGGATTATTGAGGGACCAAAAGACATTTACAGCATGACAAAAATACCAATGGAAATGGATGAAAATGGATAGAAAATGCACAAATGACGATGCCAAGACGAAAAAGGCGTTCTGAGGATTCAGCGACCTCGTATACGGTGCTCTGAAAGGGAAATTGTACTAGCGCGTGCGTCCTGCGAGGACGATCGTATACTTGACAAACTATTGTACAATGTAATGCATACAAAGTCTATTAACAGAAATAAAAATACAAGCATGGATGACATCAGCCCACCTAAGCCTTGAAGATGTCAATGTCTAGACATCCGAGATCTGAGTTATGCACGTCGGGCTTTACACCCATAAAATCGGTAGTGCTTCCGGACTTGGGGCATTGCTTTGCAACCTCCAGGATCATCTGCTTAGCCCGCATACGCATGATCTTCTTTGCTGATGAGATCTTGCAGCCAGTTTGGGACGCGGAGAACTGGATGTTGAACTGGACCTTCACGTCGCCGCTCGTGCCAGTCTGGGAGATTGGGTTAGAGATATCGAGGGCCTTGGTGAACACGCTGTCAAAAGCAGCAGTGATGTCGGCTTCTGAGAGCGCACCCGCATCATCAGTCAGGCAAGTCTATCGTTACAGTTAGTAAATTTCTAGGCCCATTTTCTTACAACACACCCGGAAATAGACGTACAGGTTTGTGAACAGGAGCCTCGACGGGCTTGTCAGGGTCAGCGGCGCCTTCGAGTTGGGTTTCCTTCGCAGCCCACTCTTGCTTGAAGATTTGCTTCTCCATGAATACCCGCGCGATGGCCGCCTGGGGAGAAGCGGTCTTGCCATCTTTCTGTTGGTTGTTGTCGTACTCGATCAGCATCTTGCCGCGTGCGGTTTTTTCAAACACTGTATTCAATTCCGTCTCATCCTTTGGCTTCTTGTACTCTAGCTTGTTGACTTTGACACCTTTGAGAATGCCCTGTT
Organism: Periconia sp. R9002; assembly: GCA_023627715.1. Classification (NCBI taxonomy): domain Eukaryota; kingdom Fungi; phylum Ascomycota; class Dothideomycetes; order Pleosporales; family Periconiaceae; genus Periconia; species Periconia sp. R9002. Next base: position 37,195 of record JAMAHW010000118.1, read on the forward strand.
GAATTTCGGCCATGAGGTCTTTGGTCTGCGTCTCGTACAGCAGCTCGTTCGTGACAGCGTCTCTCGGTCGCATGAGATAGATCTGAGGGTTGGTGCCCTCGCCGAAGAGGTCTTTGAGAGTTTCAGGGCGGGTGTATTTGGTGTTGCCATTCTTCACGGCCTTCACCAAATTTTCATACTTGGCTTTCTCTTCCGGCTGGTAAGCAATTTCCATCTATGAGAAAAGTTAGTTTGTCGCCTCAATTGCGCATGGCATATGTGTTCTGGTTGCGGGGAACCACTCATATTGCGATGGACATCGCGATGCATACGAGGTGAGATCTCGAAATAGACTGGAATTCCCTCGTGAACATGTATGAGAGAAAACGGAACTTACGAAGTGACTGATCCAATAGCCTTTCTCAGACACGACAGCAATACCCGTGCAGCCCTCAAGGCCAGTAACAAACATGGGGAAAGGCTTGTTCGCAAAAGCCGCATGCTTGGAGACAGCGAAATCATTGTTGAAGGTGTAGTCCAGACCATTCGTTGAGCCGGCCTTCTCAATCGTGTCAATCACGTACTGGTCAGCCTCGCTTGCCGATACGTCCTTAAGGGTACGTCGTTCGAGGGATTCGGCTCGCTTCGTGGTCTTTGGCTTGGAGGCTGTTGCCTTAGCAGTGCCTGAGGGGTTAAGAGCGCATCCATTCTTCCCACAGCCAACACCGCAGATGAATTTGGAGGCAGAAGCAGAGGCAGAGCTTGAGGCCGATGATACGGAGCTGCTGGTTTTAGCAGTGGCAGTGATGGAAGTAGAGTTTCTAGAGGAAGAGGGGACGGAAGTGACACCGGACGAGGATGCGGTGCCAGACTGCGTTGCGGAGCCAGTGACGCTGCCTGTTGCAGATCCCGTGGGGGCATTTGTAGTGCCGGAGCCTAGTGCCGAAGAAACGGAGGAAGAAGAGACCTGCGAGGAAGCGGAGGACGATGTCTCCTTAGATGAAACGACTGAAATGACAGACGAGGATGGTTTCGAGGAGGATGATACGACAGACGAAGACGGTTTCGAGGAGGATGATACGACAGACGAAGACGGTTTCGAGGAGGATGATACGATAGACGAAGACGGTTTCGAGGAAGAGGAGGAGGAGGATGTAACGGATACAACAGCGCTCTTGGAAGATGATGAAGTAGGCTCAGCAGGCTTGGGGGTTGATTTGGGGGGATCAGACGTGGCTGGCTTCACAGCAGTAGTCTTGGGAGGCTTGTCCTTCGGTGGTTTCGCCTTGGGAGCGCGCTCCAGGAGTGGAGATGCCGCTACAAGCGACGTGAGCAGGAACAACAATAAGATTCTGAACTGCATGTTGCAAATATCGAGGCCTAAAAAGGGTAGTTTACGTGGAAATGACAGGAACGAGGATTCACAAAACGAATGATGAAGAGCCTCAAGAAAAAAACAATGAACGGCAAAGGTGCAAAACCCTGTATGCAAACAAAAACAAAAACGAATGTACAGCAATGTAGACTCAGGAGAAGAGCTGCGGATGGCAAGGCTAGATTTATATGCGTGTCAGCCAAGTATTTTAGGGCTGGTGGCTCGCATGGTAACTATATTTTGAGTCTTCATTTTGGGCTATGGAAATGGCCCCCATCATACCGCTGGGCATCAGCGCTAATATTTGTGCCCCCGCAGTTCTCGAATAACCAAATTATTTAGAGCCTCAAAGTGATGTGTCAGCTACCTAGACTATAAGACATGGACGACAATCGCCAGGAGAATTGTTGCTAAATGCGACGCGTAGACCCGTAACTGGCTTTGCGACACAGTCGAAGTCCGTAGCATGTACTCGGGAAATATCGTAAGCCCCCTGCACTAGTTGGTCTTGTCAGCAGAGTCATGGAAGCCCCCACCCCGACGCTATTACCCGTCAAACCAAACCAAACCATTGGCATTGGCATTGGCATCACCTCCGATGCCAACCCATCTTGAAATCTAACTTCGAACCTGTCAGCATTAATATATTCCCAGATCTTCCTTTCATGGTATTTAACCTATGCCGGGCTCATTTGCAAGCTTTGTCAGAGAGCTCCATTTGTGTTTAGGGCCTTTTTTGAAGAGCTTAACTCTTGCCCCTTTAATCTCACGGTCGGCAGCTGCGACAGAGTCCATACTACCTCTAAAGCATCCCATCATAAAATCGATCGGAGCGGGTCCAGTGCCATCTAAAACTCCGAATTAAACTGTTTTTCGCCTACCATCATGTCCGAAGTAGCTACCACCGAGAGTACTTCCAAACCACCAAGCCTCCTGGAACATGCCATCGAGGTAGAATCAACATCCAAAACCGACGAGGCTCTCTGGCAAGCCGTAAATAACCTCAGCCCCGAAGATTATGAAGAGTTCGCTTGCTCGGCTTTGAGGTCCGCCGTGCGCAGTGGGAGTTCTGTGATAGCAACACACCTCATCACCTCGGAGGGTGTACCGATTTCTGCACTTACGCTGCTCGATATTGCTCACAAGCCGTCCATACCACTGTTGGAAGCACTTGTTGCAAATGGATGGGACCTTAATGAGGCAAGCCCAAAAGACAACTGGCACAAGGGCAAAAGAATTATCGACAAAGTTGTGCAGGATCATGAAATGGTGGTCTGGCTCGTCGAGCATGGGGCCACAGTAAACGGTGGCGAAGAAGAATACGAAGTTGAACCCAGACCCCCGCCTCTGACGGAAACATGTGCCGTTCTTGGTTCAGTCAAAACACTCAAGTTTTTACTCTCTCACAATGCCAAAGTGGGGAGAAGAACGCTTCATTGTGCAGTCAAAGAAGCAGCAGCTACGGGCGCAGATCCAAGCAATGTAAGCCAGGCGAAACAAGACCAAGGAAAAGAAGATGGTGGCGAAAGGAGACATCGAGGTAATAGAGAAGAAATGCTACGGTTCCTCATTGACGACCTCAAACTCGATGTGAATGCGATGGATAGCGATGTCGCAAAGCTTTATCATTTCGGGACACCCTTGAATTATGCCGTGCGTCAACGGAATGGTGCTGCTGTTGTGAGGTGGTTGTTACAAAAAGGCGCAGATCCTACATTCAAAGGGCTTGATGCGACTATGGGCCCCAAAGAGATCGCCCAAAGTAACGGATTCACAGATATTGCAGAGGTTTTTGCGGGCGATTCAACGGATTAGTTAGATAGACAGGGTCATTGTTCATTGTGTACATTGAGTGATCTCATTATCACGGTGAATTTATTCTGTCATAGAAGCCTGCTTTAAATTATACTTGGTAGTGTTTACGTGGTGGATACAAACATATTATTATTCCACAACATGCTGATAACATAATATCTGAATACCTTGGCAGTTTCAAGCGGAGGGGAATTCAAAGGACTAATAGCTCGTAGATTGTTCGACAGCATCAATACCTAGATGTAATACTGACGGTCAGTTTATGATAATCAAAACAACTATTAGAGCTCCAAGTAACTAGAGTAATCTATCTACATAATAATATCTCTATAAGTATATTACGTAAAAAGCTTTTACAAGTGAATCTACAAAACTTTCTATAATCTACCATAAACACTTGATTCCATCGAAAGAAGTTACGCAAGATCGGGCTTTATTCCCAGTTCAACAGTTGGCAGCTGCACGCACAAATAACAACCAGAAGCAAAAAGCTCAACCATCCAATAGAATGGAAGGGGTACTTCAAGAAATACGGTCACGACTGATGCACGTCGCACCTGAGAGCATGGAGCTAGATGATAATGTATCGAATTTCGGGGCGATTTCATTGTGGCGATGAAAGTCGTGGCAGAAGCTCAAAACCGAAACATATATTTGACAGTTACGGATATGTTCCAAACTCTCCCTTCGAAACATTACCTAAGATGGCCAGAGCGCATCGCCAATTGACTGCCTCGAGGGGTTTACCTCATTTTCCATCGAGTACCAAAGAAACTCTTGTTACCAACCTCTCAGTGCTGTCGTCAGTATCAAGTTGCAAACACCCAATCCTTGATACTCTATCTACAACGTAAATACGGCATTTCTACGTTACGAAACGTCTTCAAAACCTTGGCGAAGCTTCCAACTATCTCTTGCTCGACCGTCTCTTTTACCCAGAGCATGCAAAAAGATTACTCGAAACTTTCTGAAAAGCCATAGACACTTTTTATCTGTACATGTAGATGAGAATGGCCAATTTTGGCAGATTTTGATCGAAGATAGAATCATTTTCAATGTGGCATTGATGTAGTAGTCAATTTGAATCCCTAAACTTACCTTATCCCCCCCAAAATATTCCAGAAGTTATCTAGATCTTGATTATCAAACTTATACCTTCAGACTTGCTTTGTAACCCTCTCACCTGTTGTCTTGTGAGTTTTCACTAAGCTTACCCTTAATTCTTGTTATTTTCACCTTCTAAGGTACTTCTTAGGTGTTGATGCATAGTCACAATCGAAAGACTAAAAACTACGTTTGGTATTCCTGAAAAAGCCTTCATGCTGACAGCACTAACAGGTAATAACAATACTCGAAGTCTAAAGTAGCCAATAATTTGGGCATTGAGAATTATCCGATAGAGATGTATACGGATCATAGTGTTACCCAGTGTACCCCCCCCCCCCCAGCTGTGTCGATACCCAGAGTAGCAATACTCTGTGAGGATCAAATCCATATTTCATGCGGATCATAGTAATAAACGCTATAAATAGTACAGAGTACTGCCTAGGCTGCATATACAAATCATGAGTCAACTCCTACCAGTCATTAGTGCGTATAAATATAGAAGAGTAATAAAGCTTAGTATATATACATCCTTGGTCTGTACCTTGTGATGCCAGGGGGTTACATCATCTCTTATCATTGCGATCTACTGACAGATCCATTGTTTAGAAGTATGCTGCTTGGCTTCCTTTTTCTTCTTCTCTTTATTGTTATCTCCCGTGTTGCTAAATGGTATGTGCTAACGCATACCAAGGCTTTCCGATGTATAATGACCCTTCCAGTATGGCCTAATAATCACGTCATTTTTTAATTATCTTCTCTTGAGGCTCCGTAGTGCAATACAGGTGCATTCATTGCGATCGACCGAAGCTTGAACTCGATTCACGCCTGGAAAGTATATCATCATCTTTTCTCAAATACCGTCATCAATACAGAAAGCCCGTATTCATGGTTTGGACGAATACGCTATCGCATTGCCCATCCATTCAATTCATTCAATTTCAGAACTTTTCACCACAGTCCCGAAAACGTCTGCTAACTCTGCCAGTGCAACTCTAGTCACCTCCTCGCCGTTTACGCCAGGGATATCTCGATCGCCAATGGCATCTTCGACTAGAATGACTTCGTAGCCCTTTTGCATGGCTTCGCGCGCAGTCGTCGAGACGCACTTCCCATCGATGATTAGTATGTGTTTCTACACCTTCGTATAGAAAGGAGCGTATCCTCAATTTCGCGAAAGGTAGACTATAGTGCAGATTCAAAACGGGAAAGAAGAAGAAGAACTCACAACGTGTGCCATGTAACCAACCAACACCACTTTTCGAATGCCCCATGACTGTAGCCTATCATGCAACTCAGTCTGCTCAAATGAACCTGGGAATTTCTTCCAAATCACTGTCTCGCCATTCTAGAAAGCGTTAACCTCATTTGATAGCGCAGCTAACAGCGAAAAAAAAAGACCACAAACCTTGGCCTTTATTTCTTGAAACTCTTCGGCCAGTTCTGTCCCAGGCGTGAAGATGGGCGCACCTTCCGGCGTTTCGTGCAGAACATGGACGAGCTTACCGTCGGCGCTCCGGTACTTCTCGAGCAAATTCGCGATGACGGTTCCGCTCTGCTTTGCATTTGTGACCTTCAAGGCGCCGGTGGCGTACTCATTCTGCGCGTCAATAATGATGAGGGCCGAATCCGAGGTGGAGGCTGTGCTGGGTGGGACTCCCAGAAGATCGCGGAAAGACTTTGTGGACATCGTGTAGACTAGTGATGATTTAGAATCCAAGAATATCAGAGCCCAGTACAATATAGTGTTTCGAAGGTCTGCTCACTGATTAGTTTTGATGATTTATTGTATTGTTGTATTGACAATTGATGACAATTGATCAGTAAACCCCGCTCGGCTTAGTTCATTTTTGGCAGTTATGTATGACGTATAGCTTCCATTTTTCCGGAATATAAGTTAACCACATCTGATATTCTATTGTATCCAAAATAGCGAAGTCATGCCGCAGGGCGTTCGTATATACCTACATATATCGTACAATGATCATTCGCACATATTTGATAATCCAGTGTCCATGGAGGAACTTTATCGTGTGATTGGTCATGCACTTGAGCTAATCTTAAAATAGTACAGTACGTCACATAGCAGAGTAACACATGATCTAAGTTACATTGAAGTCTTTTCAGTGCTACCACACCCAACTCCAACTGCCCATTCACTTCTTACAAAACATGCATACATGGATGTTGTGCACACGTGCTTGACGTGGCAGGTGACTAATCATTCATGTCACCGGAAGCCTGCCTAGGTAAACATAGAAGAATGACACATGGGGGGAAGTGGTCACAAAATTTGCTAGTAAACGGAGTGGGATTGTAAATTGTAGGTCGTTCAATCTCTAATCCTTCAGATATTTATCACGCCGTCTTTTCACCTCTCAGTACTTCATGTCCAACGCATTCACACATCAGGATGGCCAATCATTAGAATTACGTGGATAGTAGGTACAAATCCATATCCTTGGTTTCTTCATGTGGTGCCATCACGTCAAAAATACACCCATGCCCAAAACATGCATATGTACCTGCGTATGTAGGACCTGTTTGAAGGATGATAGGTAGCGCGCGTAGCAATTTTTGTCAACCTACAAAGTTTAGACAAATAAGCTAGTTTTGGCGAAAATCATGTTGTCTGTGAAGGGGGGAAGGAAACTGGTTGGGGATGCATAAAGTAAAACGCTGGTATGCACGCTTGTTTGAGTATGTGGGGCGACTGGCTGATTGACATGTGTAGATTCAAGTTCATTTTCCCTTTGTTCGCACGAAACTCGATGATACAGCAAAGTACAAGAGAGTGGGTATCAAATAAGACATGGAACACCTCCTCTTTGGTTGTTCATCGTCAATATGACCTCCCCTCGCCCAAACTATGCGTAAAACTCTATTGTTCCCTCAATCCACATTACGAAAAGGAGAATACGAAAGACAACCCCATGTCGTCGGGAAAGTATCACGAAGCCTTATCTCGATCATTCGTCATCGTCCACATAATCAGAATCATACCGACGTACTCGTCCATACACAGAGCCGGTCCTGAGGTAGAGATGTTCTGAAACAGGCCTCTCGGTATACGATGACCCTGAAACCGTCGAAAACATATAACCACGCGGATGTGGATCCCTGTCCTCGGAGAAGCTGAACAAGTAATATCAGACGATATTCCATTCCACGCTTGAGGATGAATGATCTAGGTGAGACTTAATTGTCCAAATACACGTAAATCAGTGTACAACAGATAGTATTGTTTGTTAACGTAACAAATTTCAGATAGCAAATAGCAAACAGTTTGTAGATAACATGAAAGAATTGGAACCAGGAGTTCTTGTGTCGCACTGCATGCGCAAACAGCAAACCTCAAAGCCTTAAGAGTTCTATCAATATACTAATGGAATTGTCATCAGTACAACATGATATCAAAGCCCATTGATAGTTGAGAATATTTCAATCTCTGCTTGAAGACGTGAGTGAATAATCGGCTTGGAAGTGAAGGGGAAGAACACCACAAGTTCTGAAAAAATACGCGCCGCTTCATCCACCATCTGAGTCACTCAGTCAATCGAAAGGATAAGCCAGCCAGCCAATCATGCATGCATGCCCACACACGTACGCAAGCAAGCAAGCACGAACGCACGCACACAAGCGCGCATGCATTATGGCGACAGAATAGCATCCTTTGCTACAGACACATGCAGTGTGAGTGTATGTCCAGGAATGAACAATATACCAACGGACTAGCAGCTCGAAGGTCTCAGATACTAGCGCGTATCTTACTATTCATTTCCATTCAAATCATTCACTATAATCCTGTGATTATCATCTTTGCAGATCTAGGCTCACTGTCAAAGCTTCACATCATTTGTACTTCACCTGAGGTGGCGAATGACTGTTGTACTGAATAGGTGTCATTGTGAACACAGATCATCATCGATGTGCACAAACAGTCCTAGAGACAAAAAAGGAGAATAGAGGCGGACCCATTAGCATTTAGACCTCTTTAAAAGAAAACCTCGCTCCTCAGCTCACAGTGCTAATAAGAGTACAAGCACTATAACTACTATCGCGGATACCCTCTCTACAGTCACGAGTGCAACACAACACCCACAACCACACCATTCCCGATCTACCAGCTCGAGAAACACAAATCATGCCATCAAAACAGCTATCCAACTTAATCGACGGAGCTCTCCGGTCAACTTCAACCTGCGGCATATGCACCGAGCCGTTTAGCGCTTCCCACCCCCCTGTCGCCCTCCGCTGCACACACATCTTCGGTCACACATGCATGAAAAAGTGGCCTCTCTCACGACACGAAAATAGCAACACCTGTCCCTTATGCCGCTCCGCGGTTTTTGAGGTGTGTGCAGAAGATAGCAACGTCGATAGCAACAATAACAATCAAGGTAGTGGGAGTGAGCCTGAGGATACAGACGCGGAGCTCTGGCGGGCGCTATGCGAGCTCGCGGACCACGAGGAACAGGAACAGCATGACGAGGAAGAGGGATCAGAGCTGATCCACGAGTTCATGTTTAAAATGTGGGAGGGTATATGTGGGATGTGTCAGCAGCATCGGCATAATCATCCGCAGGAAACCCAAAAACAAGGACGTAGTCGTCATCGACGACCTTCCTCGTCCTCTTCTTCCTCTTCTTTGCCTTCTTTGTTGTCATTGCCGTCGACAAGGGAAACAACAGATGCCGACGAAACGACATCACCGTCCTTCACAGCAGCAGAGTACCTCCTTGGCGCTATTCTGCCCGCACTTATGCACACCTCCTGTTCTCCCAACCTTCCTCTCCCCTCATCCACTTCGTTGCGTCAACGACATCAACAAAATCGGCTTGTCTTTCTCGAAACCTCCAATCTCCTTCACGCCACTTACCTCTCCTTGGAGCGCCCGTCCACTTTCACATACGGTCTTGCAATCCCACTAGTCCGTCTCGCGCGACTGATGGCCCAATCCTCGTCCATAATGCCACGCTGGCTGACTTCAGTGCCGCGTATGAATCTGCTCTTTTGGAATGCAAATGCATGTCTCGGTGGTCCAGGTCAGCGGCAAATCGAGCAAGTCTCTTGGAAACATATCCAGGAAGCTGCACACTTCACCTCTCCCCGCTACTTCCCTCTCCTGCATCTTTACACGATCCTTATATCTCAGACACTTGTGCATCTCCCCATCTCTCAAAAGAATCCATCTTCGATCCTTGAGCGCTGCTGTACCCGTGTTGGCGGAAGCTGGGCCGATTCACCATCCAGTGCGTTGAAGCAATTGTGTGTTGCGGTTTATACCGAGTTGAAACGATGCCAAGTCGAGGGAGGTGCGCCCAGTTTGAGGGCAAAAACTGGGGAAGGTGATGTAGTTAGGGGTCTTTGGGGGGTAGCTGGGTGGATTGTTAGACGGTGATGCGGAGGCACGGTCTTAGATTTTGTATCTCAAATCCCATATGCAACATCAATTGGTGCTCCCTGAGTTCAGGGCAATTTCGGCCCCTGCGCCGACATACATCGTCATGGCGCCCAAACTTCAATTTGTATCGATATGATTAGAGGTTATTTGCATTGATCAATGAGTTTAACACTCCGGCTTTATTATCTTGTGAATAATCCATCATTTATGTAAATATGCAGAACCATTCGTGGTTATTGATTGACATCTGTGGTCCGAACATTAAATGCTTCTTCTGTAAACCTTAGAGACGTTCCGGGGGTGCGTTCCCTTGCTCGACTCAGATGATCATCAAAAATAAAAGAGTATGGACGGCGTTCTACATGTACGACTTAAAATTGCTTTGTCTATTCCATCATAGCAACGAGTGACTCATTTTACGGTGACTGTACGCATTGCCTATCCGAGTGTGATGCAAGAATCCATATCTTGCAAGAATTTATATAGCAGTTGGGTTGATATACGCTGATTCATCATGGCAGTTGAGATTTCTTGGAAATTTTTCTGCCAGACAGAATGAATGTGCTAGCCCAGGTACAGTAGCCTGAGCACATGATAAACTGCGATCACGAGTCGCACTGCAGCTGCTGTCTTTGCGAAAGCCACGGCGAGATAATTTCCTGCATCTCTCATAAATCTGAACCCATTATTTTGTTGTAGGGATGTATAAGGTGAGATCGCTTCCTCACTTTCAAATACTTATAAAAGAAATTGATCCGTGGTAGCTTGGGAATGTCTTGGTGGTGTTGAAATTTACGCAACGTCTTTCCCGGGAGAGACCGCTAGTATATCGCCTACTACGTGTTTGCAGATTTCTGAAAAACCACCGCGTAAAAATTTGCATCAAACGGTAGCTTGAGGTCGCCCACTGTGTCTCTGCTCTGTGCCTAAGTCTTGGCGCTCTTGTGGGCCTTGACCTTACCTGCACCCCGATCGCCCACAACAACCTAGACCTAAAAGTTTGCTGTGATTCCCACACCTTGTCCACTTTTGAATCTTTTTGAACTCTCTCGCCTCTGCATGCAGACAGGTTACATCTTACAAAGGCACGTATTCGCAATTCACCTTTGACATCAATAGAAGGCGTCCACGGTCTTGGGTTCGGGTACGCACCTAGTGATCAAAAGTCGACGGAAGAAAACTCAAGGAAACTTTTCACAGCAATCTCTCCGACTGCAATTCCCTCGACAACCCAACCTCAACCAGCTTTGCAGCTTTTGATCATGGAAGACATCACCATGGCAGACGAAGTTGTTTGGTCCTCCAGCTCATCTTCACAGTCCAGCCAGGATGAGGATATTGTGGATACCCATGACACAGAGAACTTCAATGAGGCGTCTGAGGGTGACATGTCATATCACCTTTCTGGTGAGCTCACCACCTGCCGTTTCGATGACACGGAACGTATGCAGGGAGCTCAGAGTAGCATCCGTAGCATGCGGCAATACATCACCAACGTTGTTCCCCACTCTCTGATACACAACGAATACGGTGAAACGACACCTATAAATTCCGTCTTCTCCGGTCACCTCCCCCGCCTGCAAGCGAAGATTTGGCGCGAATGGCCACAAATGGCGGCGTACACACCCTCAAATGAAGACCAAACAATACCTCCCAACGAAGTCGGAACAGCAATGGCAGTGGCTTCTATCGCTGATATCTTAGAAGATGGCTATATCCTAGTACTTCACAAGTGCTGTCTCACTCCCGCGGGAACAGAGAATACCTGCGATTGTGACTGCAGCTTCCTGCTCTGCGATCAAGTTCATGCCGAATCTGACTCAATCCGCACTCCGTACAGAATTTCACTTGAACCGCTAGTTGACTGGAGAACAGTGGACGTGGTGGAGAACGATGTCAACATTGGCAAGGTTTTCGAGGACCCTTCTATCCTTGTGTACCGACGCAATCTTGAACTCTGGTACGATACTAGTTTTAATCTCCAACGCTACATACCTGAGAAGGGAGGGAAAGTTACACTTTGTTTTGAATGCTTGAAATTTCTGTGGGATCGTCGCGTCCAATCATGGCACATTCTGCGCAAATATCCTTCTCTGGTGAACACCGACGACCAAGATGGTCAGGGTATCTGGCGAACCATCGACCATAACGCTGAAGAACAAGGAGATTCTGGTGATTCCTACTTCTCGAGCGAAGTGGAGGACACGAGTGAGGAAGAATCAATCGAGGACGCACAATCGACCCGCTACTCATCAGGAGACCCCATACACTCTTCCACGACGTTCTCTCCAGACGAGGGAGGAGAGAAGGATGCTGAAGAGACTGAACAAGCAACTCCTCCGGTACCAGACTTTAGTGTAAATTACGATTCCACTTCCAGCACATATATACACCATTTTTTCGGTGGTACCCAGTCAATAAATAGACACTAACAGAGATTCATTAGATGTTTTTGGACGGAGCTGGAGATTTCAAACGACGAACCCGCGATCCCTCATTCAACATTTGGGACGATTCTCTCACTCCCGCTACCGCTGACCGCACTGGAATTCAACAACCAAGACTGTCTTCCCAGCAATCTTTATCTATTGAATCTCTCCAAACACCTGCCCCTAACCACTTTGCAACACAACCCTCCACCCTTCACCCCATGAAAAATCGCTACTTCGGTTGTGATTTGAACAATAACTTTATTGCGAAACGTAATTCCTCCGACTCGTTTGCTTCACCGTCTCCCCAATCATCAAACAGTATGCGACAGTTGCTATTACCATTCGCGCCTCTACCTCCAACACAACAAACACCACAACCAACGTCTTCTCCACAATCCCCGATCGCATCAAGCCACTTAACCGCTCTCCCCTTGCGCCCCCTTTCTCAACGTCAATTTGCACCACGGACACGATCACCAGATACCTCCCTACCAAGCCGTCGGTCGGTTTCAAAAGTTTACCACCCACCGCCGCCACAAACAATCAGATTCTCGAAACCCTGGCCGTTCCCACGACTAAACCTCCACGCCATACCATCCACACCACCCTCTCAACCGACAACGCCTTCCCCACCATCCTCACCAACATCCCAAGAGAAACAGGAAGAATACCAGAGAATGAGACAAGGCTATCCTCCCTTGCCTTCCCCAGCACAAACAATTTGCATATGCCGCCAGTCTGCCTCGCTCATCACCATCAAAACGAAGAGTCAAACCAGCGTCCTTCCGGCACTTGGTCAATGCTACAACCCGGAATGCAGCATCTCGTGGTTTCATTACGCATGTTTAGACCGCAGTTCGAAAATCTCGAGCTGTCACGGCCGTTGGCTCTGCGATGTTTGCAAGGGTGAGCGCAGCTGGCTGGGGTTCCAACGCGAAGTCCCTAAGGAAGGGCTGAGGAAGCCTGATACGGAGGACTTTGACCGCGTGGTCCAGAACATCCAGGACGGGAAGAAGGCACTGATGAGCTGGAAGGGAGAGTGGACGGGAGAGAGCTTGAGTGGGGAGGTGGATGTTTTGTTCGGTCAAGCCGGAAAGGAAGATCCATACGGGCTTGCAGGAATGTGGAAAAAGGTCGATACTTTGGCAGGTGTTGGTAGAGTTGGACTTCGACGCGAGACGGAGTCATGCCCTACGCTGCCTCCACCAGAATCTCGTCGCCAAGGTTTTGGTGATCTCCCCAGTGCAACGCCCTACTGGATCTCACGTGCATATTGCGCAAACCCATCCGTTTATGGCCCTGGGTTTGTCGCGTTGGACGTAGCGAGGACTTCTTTGGTGGAGGACGAAGAAGAGGATGCTAGGAGTGAGGGATACTATTACGAAGAGGAGGACTCCAACGAGCAATATTACGAAGATGACTCATACGGAGAATACCACGAAGAGGAACAGGATGGAGGAAGATATAATTATGATGCTAATGAACACGTGGTGGCTAATGTTGACGATCGTGATGGAGGCGATGAGATGCAGTGGGAAACCCCTGCCGGCCCTAGGGTTCAAATTGAACCGCCTTCTGACTAGGAGATGTACGTGATGGACAGTGTGATTTGACGCAGATTTGTATTGTAGAAACATGGGTATTCAAAAATCCATCATACATACTGAGATTAGGTATCTGCCGGTGCTGAATAATAGCAAGTTCTCCTAATGCATCAAAGTGAAAGATGACGCGTTTTAGGAGTTTGTGTCTGATTTCAACACGGGGTAAGTGTCGTGTCAAAATGGACATGATCAGGTACCCGCGGCCTAGATAGACGTGCTTTTTCTAACTTCATATATGGAAAGAAGTGAAGTGCACAGTATCTATTACTAAACAGTTGCCTATTCTCAAGCACTGTCGAAACGTGCATGCTGCAGAGGAGATAAGCCGATCATTAAAATACCGTACGGACACGTTGAGTCAATGGGAAAAAACAAGTCAAGATGATGTGATATATGTCAAAAGGACTAAGAATAAATAAGTCTATACAAGGCTCCAGTCGCCCTCCCGGACATTGCGACACATGTGGTCGCCCGTTGAAGGCAGAAGCGTGATGGCAAACAAGCCCTGATCCAGACCCGATGACTCCTCCACCCGATACATCTGCCTTTGCCTCCTCCGTGTACCTAACTAGGCAGCGACGCTCAAGCCAAGGTGTGAATCACGCACAAAGCCAGTGCGAGACTGAGCCAAGAAAGCATAGACACCCCTTAGCGTGCATCGAGCTGCCCATTCCCGAACAAGTTGATTGCTCGGGTTTTCTGGTATTTGCTTTTCCTCTTCCCCATGTCCTCCGCACAGATGTATATAGCCAGAGTCCTAGGGCCGAGCTTTATTGGACCGATCCAGCGTCGCAGGGAACTAGCCAAGCCCAGCTAGATGTGCGTGCCTTCACTGCTACGAGTCCTCGCTTGGATGGTGTCCCACGCCTCTAGCTTGGTTAATCAGAACATCAGATCTGGATGTTTTCTGTTGTGGCTGAGCAGGCATCACTGCTTCAGGCGAAAGGATAACGCTCCTTGTAGACGTAAGGTTCGCCACCAAGGACGTACAAGTCGGCGTCAAAGCGAAGTGTCTATTACTATGGACAGATGCCCAACATACTAGTATCGCGGGATGATAGAATGGTCAAAGGAAAAAGCCTGCCGACGAGAACAATTTAGTGCAATCTGGCTTTGTCTATGCCATTCTCAAAGTCTTTTGACACACTGCTTCCAAAGGAGAGAGTGTATACCGACCAAAGTCAAGGCACAAGAATGCCTGGCTGCAACTGGCGTGGTGAGCAAGGGAGTGGAGAGTGAAGAGTGGAGATGACGGGCGCCTCCTCATGGGTCTTCGTAGTCAGTGTTGCCATCGAAGAGATCGGTCACAACTTTGAGCATAGGTTCCATAAGGCTGGCTTCGTCGCCAACCTCACCACCAAAGATCTTCAAACGGTAGGCCTCCATGGCACGTTGCTGCTCCAGGTCGCGCTCCAACTGAAGTCGGTTTTGCCACGTAGCGTAGGTTTGGTGCCAGTGGTCAGGCGAGGCGCTTGCGATGGAATATGGTTGTACATGCGGCATGGGAAATGGGGCGTGTATAGTTCCCGAAGATGAATTGGTGCCGATAGACAAGGTCCGATTGTGATTTGAGTGGGCTCTAGATCCATCGCGATGGCGGGGACGACTTCTTGTCCTCTTGCGGTTGTGACGTTTGCTCATATTCGACGAAGTTGGGGGAAACAGATATAAAAGGTACTGAAAATAAGAGAGATGGGGAGATGAGTGGTGGAAAGGATGAGATGAAGAGTAGATGGAGATTGATGACGGTGAACCGATCGTCGCTGGCGCGAGAGACGGATGGAAAGTGACGAGAAGAAAGAGAGAGAAAAAAAAAGATAGGGCGGTATGTATATATACTTAGGAAGGTTAGTAGAGAAGAGAAGAGAATTGTGCCACATCACACAATCTGGGTGTCCGTCAAACAATCAGTCAGAAGGCGGAGTGACTCACAGCGAGACACACACACCACGATGGGGTGAGTGGGTGAGAAGACCAGCCCTGGATCAGTGCTGGCTCGTGACTCGGCCTCTGATTGGATGACTGTGTTCTTTGGTCCTAGCGCCTTGGCACGGGTGATGTGGCGATGGCGGCCCGATGTCGCTGTGCCTATCCATCATCCACGTTGGGCTCTTTTTTGATTCATTCCCTCACTTCATTCAATATCTACAGATGGTAACAAAATGACTCCAACTAAGCCCATCTGATTCTGCCTTCGTATGCAACATCTGCTGCGCCGCATACCGAGAGATTGGTTCTCGGTGCAATTGTGTGTGTGTGGCTTCGCCGTTTGATTGGAAATGCCAGATGGTGTGGCAGTGCACGGGTCATTCGTTCTCTATGTACATACTCTCCAACCTCTAACTAACTACGCCATCCTCTCCATCATCAGATTCATCACCAGGACGGGCATGCTCAAAATAGCCTAGACAGCCCGCCACACTCGAGGCATCTTTTCCGTTAAACAGCCCGCGGGGTTGTCTGCAAGGCATCTGTCTCGCTATGTCTCAGAATGCAGGCGTCAATGTGTTAGGAAACATGACAATCACGGTCATCACGAGTCCGACTTCACCATAGAAGCCAAAGTCGTGATGTCAGCATCGGGAATTTGGACGCCCCTCGCGGCCTTTGGCGGTCAATCTCTCGAGGATGGGTATTGATGTTCATGTACTACGTAATTCCATGACACCTCACACGTCAGGAACACACGTAACACGTCCACGCGAAATCACATGACCCGCGGAATCGGGAATTAACGCCCATTTCACCCCCAAGAGTTACGTCGAGACCTCCTAAATTCCCAGCCACTGCTCAGGCACCTGCATCATTCCGGAATTCTCCACTACGGTTTGGTCTACGCGTGTATGGTTATATCATGGCGTTACCGTGGTGCTGGCGAAAGGTCGATGCTTCAAAAGGTAGACGGACCGATTTTCATTCCACAATGCAAGCGTCATGTTTGGCCTGCGCACGTACACCGCTAAGTTACCGCGCAATTCTGCTACGAATCCGAGTAAAGATTACACCGCAGCAACTAAAGTGGTGACGGAAACGATGATGTAGTAGGCTTGCGAAGAAGGTGATAATCTCAGAAGCGAAGCAGTGCCAGGATTCGGGGCAAGCTGCGACACTGCTAGACACCCCTACCTACGCGTTCCCTTCGCTTCTGATTAGTTAGTGTGGTCGCTCCCATGTATGTAAGTGGATGCTCGTTATCAACGTCAATCTCAGCTCGGGCGGAAAGTGTATTCTCCAGAGTCCATTCACCTCTCGAGATCGAGATGATGAGGGTCCCGCTCCCGCACTGATTTTATCATGATGGTAATACTCCGATCCGAAAAAGGGGCACACGTCTTAGTCCCATCATCTGAGTTACATCCCTGAGCCATTGACGATGCGGTGACGATCAATTTGGCTTGCTTACGCTCGATGCATGCACAACAGACATATAAAAACAAAGGGTTCAAGATTCCAACCCAGTACAATCCTATCATCATCAAACCGCCAACAACACCCTGACACATATTTCAACCCAAATTTCCCTCTTGTCACATTTTCGACTTTTTATTTTCACCCAAAATACAAGCAAAGATGGCCAACAACTCGAACCCCGGAAATTTCGCCAACCGTTCTCACGAAGAGGTCCAAGGTCCGTCAACATCTTCCTCTCTTCGTCTCCACGCTCTCTCCCTTTCACACTAACACATACGTACCACACTTGTTGTTCCATTATTGACATCCTTCAGAGATCGCGAGCAAGGGCGGCAAGGCTTCTCATAGTGGCGGCTTCGCCTCTATGGACCCCGACAAGCAGGTTCGTTTTTCATCCCCCCTCCCTTCTTTTTTCACCGCTGAGGGCTAACGGTGAGGAACAGCGTGAAATCGCGTCCAAGGGTGGAAAAGCATCATCTGGGTCTTTCGAGCCCGGCAGCGAGAAGGCTAAGGAGGCTGGCGCGAAGGGTGGGCATGCCAGTGGACATGCTAGGTAGATCATGCTAAAGATGACGGAGCCTACCCACCATGGTGATGGAATACGTGGTTGTGATATGTAATGAAATGGGATGAAATGAAATTTTCTCAGACAACAATATCGCGGATTATTTTACGTTACCATGAGATCTCAAACTAGTGTTGATACCGTGACTGATTTCACCAATCAATTGCGAAGAAGAAGACACGTTAATCGCGGATTATTTTATCGTGTGATCATAGAATCTTATTGGTTTCTTTGGATTCATGCCAAAGCCCTGGTGAGTGCTTGCGCGCATAGCAACGCCTACTTCGTAGCCATATCCGATTCATCAAAAATGATGAGTCGCTCTCATTTCGCAGAGATAACATAGCGTCATTTAACCACGTGCATCAAGAATGTTTTGTTGTTTCCAGTGAAGATGCCAGTGCTGAAAAAAAAAACCCCCGGCCCACATGCAGTTCACGAAGCAAACCACGAAAAAAATTTTCCCCAAAAGCACAATCATAATATCCAAAGCGAACACCCATAAAAAATTTATCAACAAGAAAATACAGTACAGGAGAAAGAAGACAAGTTCATCAACTGAGTTTGCAATCAGCCCGTGATTGCTAACATAGTAGCACTTAACATGCTCGATTATTCCACTCAAGCAACAATCGTAAACATCTAACAAGTAGGTGGTGCAAGCTTGTACTCGCCATCGCCAGTTATGACGTCTGGACCAGGGTCAGGGAACTCCAATTCGGTAGGATTTCCCTTGGACTTGCAAGAGGCGCCGGCAAAGTCGATGTCGAGCAACATGTCGGGGCGTTGGTTCCAAGGAACGGACTCGGCACGGCGGTGAGGCACATTTAGCTTGTCAGCATTCACCAGCGCGCGCTTGTGCATTTGCAAAACCTTGCGCTCAACAAGATGCCGTTTGGTGGCGGGTGAATCGCATTCGTAGCATGAGCAGGCCGGCGACCAGGTCTGAGATGGGCAGGAACAAGAGCAGCCCTCGAGCGTGTACTGCGATTGCGCTGGACCACCGGTGTTGGCGGCTGGGGGGGAAGCATATGACTTTGTAGGACGTCCCTTCTGCGCGGAGGAAGGTGCTGAGGATGGGGTAGAAGAGGGAGCGGGTACGTTCGAAGGTTTCTGGGTGGGCGAGCTGGGCGCGCTCTCAGGCTGTTTCGAAGAGTTTCCCCCATTCCCACCGGCAATAGTGACGGAGGCGCAGGTCTCGAATTTCTCCTGTTCGCGATTGACCCAGTTCCAGACGAAGATTTGACGCTCTCCCGTAGGGATATCGGCAGGAATTGTGAAGTCGAAGAGCTGTGTGCTAGGGTCGATGGTACCTTTCCTCAGGGGGCAGTTTCCCTGCCAAGTCGCTGCAGTCTTGAATGTCTTGCCGCCGTCGACAGAGAAACCGACCTGGCAAGAGCCTCCGTAATGGGTACCGCCAACGACGTTATCGGTTTTGGCCAGGGCCTTGTGACCCGTGAGGGTGAAGTTCACTTTCTGACCGGGAGCCCAGGTAACGACGGGTTTGCCTTCATCCGTGTTCAGGGCTTCCAGATGGCCATTGCAGCGTCCGGGGACCTTCCGTCCACAGCATCCATAGGGGTAATGAAGGTATGGGTCGGCATCAAGTGTGTTCGGATTGTTGTCCGCTTTCAATGGAGGGGGGTATGACAGGCGCATGTGCGCGATAGTGTAGCCGGTAAGCGTCAGCAAAGTGAGGGTCGTGAAAGAGACCATGCTGGGCTAAAAAGAGAGAGAGGTTGTTGCTTTCAATGTTGGTTGATGCAAAGGCTAAGGAGTAGCTTATATAGATAGATGCGCACAACGTTCAGTCAGGTTGTGAATGATCCTCCCTTGTTAAGCAGAAGCAAAATGAATGTTCATGAACAATGTTCACTTTGGGCAAATGTGGCTCGAATGATGGCTCGTCAAGAGGCTGAAAGAGGATGGAATATGTCCAAATGAAGCGAACGACGACCCTGCGCCTGGGAATGGGAGTGCAAAGAGTACACAAAGGAGTGTGGTGAGTGGGCTTGCCCGTTTAAGATGAGGAGTGGCACTTGAGTGAGGGAGCTGGATCGAAGAGCGAGCCCGTAGGCTTTATGGAAGGGGAGCTCATGACCTATGGAGGAGCGCCGAGATGGAACTCTCGGTGGGCATGGCCAGAGTCGAAGGATGATTAGCCTTTCTCCAGTGGATCTGCCGGAACCCTGGTGGGAGCACAACCAATGCAGGCGGATTCCAGGAACGCACTGGGAGCAGATGTTTCGAAACGGTGGTGGGCCAGCGCTTGAGGACAGCCGTCACCATACTTGCTACATATGACATGTAAGCGGTGTGAGGGGACATTTTGGGTGTTTTCGCTCCCTAGACTCTTGTATGGCTGAGGAGGCTCCTCGCTTTGTTTCACGCCTTTCCCCTTTGGGCAACCGCGAGCGCTTACCTGGGGAAAGTTAAGATCACGTGCGTGGCGTACACCACATCTTCCACCTCTAGCGGCCACTTATACTTTTGGAGGACACCTATATATGTCTCTGGGCGTCTTTGGACCCGTTTCTCCTGAATGTTGGTGTTTGAGGGAACGCCTACTCGGCAGATGTTTAGTTGAGCATACCCAGCCAATCGTACCGTCGAGTCTGCCTCAGTATTGTAACCTGCTACTACTACCTAGTTCAACCTTCATCATGTACGTATATAGGTACCTAGGTATCGATAAGACACAGTACATATCTCCTTATCTCCCCCGCATTAACCTTGTTTTGACGTACAAAGGCAATCTCTTCCAAATAGCGTTGGATAGCGCACGCCGCATGTGCCCCTTCCGACTCGCTGCTATCCGCCTACGCCTAATAAAAGCTTCAAGCCCTCCTTTCACGTCCCAGTGTATCCATCCTGATTCTTCATAACTACAACCTGTGATCTGTTGTTTCTGTTTCAGGCTACAGGTTGCAACTTGAGTAGCTACGCCGTGGCCTTCCAAAGACCTGGATTGAAAGGCCCTTACTTTCCGGCCTCTATCAGCTGTTCATACGGTGTCACTACTTGTGTGTCCCGTCTGTCTCTGAAAATTCCCAATTCTAAGTCTTTGTGTTTTTCTGTGCTCCACCGTCTTGTTTGTTTCGATGAGCATTACCTACAGTTGTGGTGTTTGAATCAATACGCATACCATTATTGGTAATCCACTGTCGTACAAGAGACTCAACTAATCTACTGTCAACTTCTACCAATATTGGTGGCTTCAGACCTGTGTTACCTACCTATTGCAGACTGACACCCTCTCTTTTAGATTTGCCGGTTCGCATAATTTGTATGCTACTTATCTCCCTTGGGTTGAAGACATCTTTTTGCCAGATACAACCTTTTTGACCAGCGCTCATATCAACATCCGTCATGCAACATCAGATAGATATATGAATGTATAAATCAATCGACTATTACAACTTTTGTGGTAATAACCATGTGTTCCGAATGCGTTCCGAATCCACACCAGAGGATAATGCACAGCTGACATGTTACATTGAGCATTAAGCAGATTTACAAAGATGCTGCTCAGACTCTGTCCATTCGACTTCAAGGGGTGGGTTTTTTTTATGCTTGGCACGATCTACGGTAGGGCAAGGGGGGAAGTGAGAAATACGCAAAACGAATGTTTATTATCATTGAAAGTAAGTGAGCGGTATCATCTACACACATGGGTACTGAGAGAAACAATAAATGGTTCGGTGACAACAGAATCCCGTTGATTAAGAAAAAAAAAAACGGCACAAGGAGATGAAGCCAACGAGAGATATACTGTTGATACGTGTCAGGCCCTTCAGAAGCTTGCTTGTCGAAAAAACCTCCCCTGATTGTTCCCAAAAGCAGCAAAAGATGTTAAGAAAGCCACTCACCAAGCCTAAATCCACATCACTCACTGCCGCCACCACCGAATTTCAACTTCCTTCCTCGCCCATCTTTCCCAATGCAACAGAACCCCTCACAGCCTTTGCTCTTCTTACCCCGCCCCCCATTCCAGAACCCGCCACTCTTCCCCATCAAGGGCGACGAGGAAGATGAGACACGATATCGACCCTCTTCAAATGTCACATCGTGGTTCTTTACCCAAACTAAATAAACCTGCGACTTACTACCGCCCATACCCACCAGGATTTTGTCTTGGAGCGTCTTCTTTGCGAGGGTGTCGAGGCCTGGAGAAGTCGAGGGTTGGGAAGTGATCGATTCGAGGGAGAGGATAGCTGAAATGAGAGAATGAAAGTAGTTGGATAGTGATGGGAGAACATCATCCATGAATGTGCGATTGATTTCCGGGGAGAAGTTGTTTTTGCGGAGGGCGATGCTTTGGAGGTAGTTCGACCATGATGTCAAGGCGGGTTGGAAGGAATGTTTCGCTTCTCCCTTATTCATTTTGTTGACCTCTTCGCGGGTATTCTTGTTCTCACCGGCGTTACTGTCGGTGAGGTTCAGTTGCGCGTGCGTTTTCCTCTTCTCAATCTCCGGGACCAAAATTGCTTCCACGCCATCAATGTAAGCGACTAACCCCCTATGCACTGCGATGCTGTAGGTTACAAAATTCGCATATTGCTTGATAGGAACGTAGGGGGCTTGCAAGTAGATCGAATTCAAGGCGCGGATGAGACAGTTTTGAAGGAGGGCGATTTCGGATGCACTGGCTGTGTATTGGTCTCGCGTGCTGGCTTGGTGAAATGATGTGGGGATAAGAGGGATAGGGGTCGCTTCCCAAGCATATCGAATTCTTGGGGCAGTTGTGGTAAAAGTTTTTTGGGCGTCATATTCGGTGTCAGAGGAGTTGGAAATGATGGCTGTCTCGATGGCTAGCGACTTCATTAGTGCGGATATCCTAGTATATGCGTATACGCATTAAAAGCATAGAAGAAAAGATTTAGTAAATCAAAGTTTGGTTTGAGAGGGTAAGTAGGATGTGTGAATTTCGTTAGGAGATAGTTGGCGCTGCCATGCTTATCTAAAGAGATTCTTCAAGGAGATGAAAAAGGCTACAGGAACCTCTCTAAGCACACCGCTGCGCAAAGTACGGAGATAAACGTAAGACTGAGGGCAAATCGCAAATCCTTCTTTATCGTTTTACGCCAATCCGGAACCATTTATCGACAAGTGGTCGGCCTGTGTGGCATTTTCGACGCCAGGCTTACTCCGCCATGTCCAATCTGACAGCGCACAGAAGCAATTGTGTAGGAAACGGATTCTCTTCGTATTTGAATGCCTAGAATCCATTTTTCTATGGATATTGCGCGACTGCACTAGGGCACGTTACTATTGATGTGCTCCGTTTGAATATTCGGGTTATGGGAGAGCATGCAAATGACATGTTCAATGTCATCGTAACATGTTGCAAGGAAGATGCAGACCTTTTTCCCCGCTTGCTTTTTGCGCAAGGACCAGAATAATACGGGGGCGGCTGACGCCACCGAGGTTCCAGATCTCCCCGGGAAAGCATGATTGATGATTAGTCTTAAGAGATGGTATTCGTTGACTACGGCTCACATGCTACGAAGCGTACAAGTGGCTTATAGGGGCTGGAAACGACACGAAATTTTTGATCAATGGACGAATGATATGGAGCATGAGACCGTCACAGCGTCTCACCAAGAACGGTCAATAGATGATCGACACCCTCGGCACCCGCACATGTTAGTCCGTGGTGTCTTAGACTTGGGGCCTCCTTTTACCATTTGTTTAGGTACAGCTTTGGGCGTTATCGCCAAATTCGGAATTTGGACAAAAGATTGATCAAGAACCCCACCCATCATAAAAGACTATTTCTTTAATAGCGTTTCCAATTCCGCCGCCACAGCATCGCCCACCTCGGAGGTCGTGGATGTGCCACCGATGTCCTTTGTCCGGATACCCTTGTCAATTACAATCTTGGTAGCTTCATCGATCTTGGTAGCGATTTCTGTGAGACAGAGCGAGTACTTCAACATCATGCTCATGGAAAGAATGGTCGCTACCGGGTTGACGATGCCTTGACCGGCAATATCAGGCGCAGACCCTAGTCTTGTGAGCTTGAAGCAAAGGAGAAGAAGGAGTGAAATGTGTACCGTGGATGGGTTCGTAGATTCCGTTGATCGGGGTCTTGCCGTCGGGAATGCCTCCCAAACTTGCACTTGGCAAAAGACCCAGACTGCCAGGGATGACGCTAGCCTCATCGCTAATGATGTCTCCGAAGAGATTGCTCGTCACCACAATGCCATTGAGCTTCCTCGGGTTCTGGATCATAAGCATAGCGGCCGAGTCAATGAGGTGGGTTCCATGTTGGAGTTCAGGGAACTCGTCTTTCATGATGCGCTCAAATGTTTTGCGCCATAACCTCGACGTTGCCAGCACATTTGCCTTATCCAGGCTCCATACGGGCGCAGGGGGATCCTCTACTCTTGCCAGGTTGCCTGCTAGCCGCACCACGCGTTCAATCTCGTGAACCGAGTAGGGTTCCGTGTCCATGGCCTTGCCATCGCCCTCATCCTCTTTTCGATCGCCAAAATAGATTCCACCGGTCAACTCGCGAATGATGTTGAAATTGACGCCCCTGACACGATCGGCCTTGAGGGGAGAAGCGTCAACAAGGGATTCGGAGGCGAAGAAGCAGGGTCGCAGGTTTCCAAAGGTGCCGAGTTCTTTGCGGAGTTTTAAGATGCCCTGTTCAGGACGGACCTTACCAGTGCCCCATTTCTACAACCAAATGAGCACTTCAAAGCCAGCGAGGAAGCAAGAATGGCGTTGGAACATACCGGACCGCCCACGGCACCCAGGATGACTGCATCTGCTGATTTTGCTGCAGCGAGGGCTTCGTCTGTGAGAGGGTTGTTGTGCGCGTCTATAGAGCAGCCCCCAAACAGGTGGTCCTGGAAATTGAAATGGATATCCGTGTTGCTCTGGACGACCTTGAGAACTTTTGTCGCTTCTGCGATGACCTAGAGATGGATACGTGAGCTCGGCTTCTCCCCACTGCTCGTAGGCAGACAACGGGTGAGTGATTACCTCGGGGCCTACACCATCACCTACAGGGGTGACGTCAGCCGCTGTCCATGCCATGTATGCTGTATTGGGGTGAATACATTGACTATCCACTTACCGCCAAAGACAACAATGTTGAAGGAGGGCATCGTGCTGTTCCTTTTGCCTTTTGACACGAGCTATCAAAAATGTACAAGACAGGGCCAAGTAAACAAAAAAGAAAAATAAGGAAAGAAAAAGGAAGCCGTTGTATCAAGAGGTTCAGTGCGGCGCTCTCGAAATGTTTTCGCTCACCCGGACCGGCTGGCGGGTGCGGTTTCGGCTTATTAGTACACATGTACCCCACCTCACCTTGTACCCCTCCAATCCGACATCGGTCCTGCATTTGCATCGCTAGGTACACCAACACGTAACTACCTATATAATTATATGTATACACCGTCGTGAAATTCATAGTTACATAGGGTGCTTCACATCCATACATGTACAGGTTCTTTTTGCCAACCGAATTTACTAACTCCCTCTACTATCCCGTGCCATCGTATCTCTGCCAGGCATAGTCTAGTGGAATGGCTATCAATACAAACAACTCCCTGACCCCCTCCTCTCTAAACATACATAGGTAGTGTTATGGGGTATCAAAACAGTCAGTTCAACGTGTGGCCGTAAAAAGAAGGTGGCAGCCCAACTTCCAGCTACCACCAGTCAGTCTGCCTCTCCCCGATGTGAGAAGGGTGAAAAAAGGAGAAAGAAAAAAAAAAGGGAACAGAGGAAAAACTCCCCATAAATAAAAAAAAAACCCCCCGCCACACCCATTTCCCAACAAACCAAATCTGAGTCTTGGGGAATATGGTTCGCCGCCAACACTGCCAGGCGTAACGACCGCGCCTCTGCATGGGGCTCGAGTGCAAACTACAATTGAGTACCTAGGCTTCCACCCTTCGGTGCAGCTCCTTCGAATTTCTATCCAGCCTTCTATTGATACTGCCGCATACGACTTTGAGTACTCCAGTATGTGAAAGAGGCTCGCCCCGTTCGGACTGGAATGCAACCGTGTCAATCATATCTCTCAAATCCTCGACACCAGAGATATCCCTCATGTTGTCATCGAGCCCCTTCAAATGCTCGCGCGCTCGCGGATCGTTGCCCACCTGGAAAAACTGGACACCAACCTGCCATGCCGGCGCGTCGTGCTTGTCGAGCTTCTTTGCCACTTGTATGAGTGGGCTCTCCACATCATCCGTCGGTACGCCGTCAGTGATGACGATAACATTGATGGGCTTTAGAGAGTCGGGTTTCTTTTCGTACTCCTTCACATAAGGCATAAGAATTTTCTGGAGCTTCTGGCCCGTTGGCGTCGCGCCGTTGGGGCGCACACTTCGGAAAATCTCCGTGACAGTTGCCGCATCCGTAACATTCTTGTAATATTTAGCATCGGGCGTGTTTAGGAAGTAGATGTCGATCCCATCAGAATCGTAGGTCGCGCAGATGGGAGCAATGAGTTTGAGCGCTTCCGCAGTCTCGTTCCAGCTGCGACCGGCCATGGATGTGCTGTCGTCAATCACAAAGATGGTATCAAAGGATGCGAGGAATTCGTAAGGATCATCAACCGCTGGGGCTACGGTAGTGGCGAGCTGGAGAGGGGGTTGCGGAGAGTTTGGGTCATGGCTGTACGCTGGCGGCGGATCGTTGGATGGGTCTAGGCTCGCGACATCTTCTGCGTGTCAACTAACTATGCCTGCGCCCCTGCTGAAAAATGAGAGTAGGAGTGGTTGCTTACCTCGATTACTAGGTCGCCGAATGGGTAGTGATCGGGCACCAAAAGGTGGGCCAAGGAAAGAAGTGCTCGAAGTGACTTTGTCTTGCCCATCCTTTGAGTTTGAGTTTTTGCGGGAAAACGATCTCTTGATGCGATCAAAGGGTGAAGGCATTTCTGCAAGGGAGATTCTGCTGGTCGAGGATCGTGTGGCGGATGAGTTGTGATTGTGCAAAAGGGAGGTGAGGGTTGTTGAAGACAGAGCCATGTTGGAAAAAGCAAGAGCCAACGAATCTATAACCAAACAGGTTTGCTTGACCAATAACGTATGGACAAGGTAGGTAGGTAATACCGAGTACCACAGTCGAGCTACAAAACCTATGAGGTGTACAAGTGGAGTGAGCAGGTGAATGATGCACTACCATGGAGCAAACCCGCACGTTATATATGTATGCGCCGGGAGCAGGCTCCTTCAATCTGCCTTGTGTGTGCCCGACTTGGCCTAGGAGAAAACGCCGCATTATATTCTTCACGTTGCGACAACATCAATCACAAGGCCCAGCGTACAGACAGACGTGTTGAAACCAATGTATCATGCTGCTGTTCGGGGGGAGGGGGCGGTGTTGGCCTGGCTGAGGCTGTGCCAACCTCGAACCGCCTTCCCCCAACAAAGGCACAGATTCAGCCTTTTTGTGCCTTGCCCAGCCATGGTCGGATTTTGATGCAACCACCATCCAAGAGCTTTTGAATAGTCGCGCGGGTAATTACCAGCTGAATAGGGAGCATCACATGTGATGATACAAATCAGGTGCCTTACTTGGGTAAAACCATTGTCGAAAACTACATGTACATTTGATGGCAATGATTGGGCTGAAGCAAGGCACAGACCAACAGTTTCCGTGCATACTGTACAGTACATACCAAAAGCCAAAGCTGCCTGATGGACCGCCTCCCCCTAATAAGCGTCCCTAGCCGCCCAATTCTTCTCCACAGCCAGAAAAAAATCACGAACAGCCATATGCCGACTCAGGCAACTACTACTACTACTAGAGTTTCTGCGGTGCCCCCCCGCTCGGTGATTCAGTAGCCTGGGAGGTGCCATGACCGGTCGCTTTGCTAGGGACCAGGCGTAACCAGCCCGGTGGTGTGTCCAACATTCGGCGCAAATGCCAATGTCTAAGCTACTGATCTCAAGGCTTAAATGGTTTTGTATCAAGTCCAGCAGAGGCATCATTCTACTTCGTAACCCACAGTGTGCATGGTTGCGATCAATCTGGTAGGACGAACACTGTCGAAGGGATTCCAACAGCCGATCAATGTCTCCCAAATAGTACGTCGGCTCGCTGTTGTCGTATATTGTGCCTTGCAGTCGAAGTGTGCTCGTCTTGGTGAAGAAGCGAACCATCTCACCCAGCTGATACGAATCACATTCGCGAGACGTGTCATAGCCGAGTTTGCACTGTCGCTCCCCTGATGTGTAGAGTTTGAGGAAATGGGATTGGATCGAATTGATTGTCTCTAGGATGTACTCTCTGCGCTGGATCAACTCATCTATACCTGATTAGTCACTTGCGTCAGGGTAAGGAAGCATACTGCAATATCAAAGAACCCACCTTCTATGCCGTAGGGCAAGTCCCACCACAAAGCCTTTGAATCGTCCGTTTCCACACCCGGTCGCCACTGGGCCGAGTCCCGCATGATTAAATGCTTCGAGTATCTTGTAACCCACGGCGGGTGCTCGAACAACAAGCCGACGAGCAACTTCTGGCGCACCCTCTCCTCAGGCATGCTGTTGCCTGTCCTGCTCTTGGATTTTGCGTCTGTCGCCTGTAAATATCTCCTACGTTGCACGAAAAGTGCGAGGGAGTCAACGGCATCGAAACGATCTGCTACCACAGCGAGATTGGCTAGATTGGCAACGGGTGGGTTGGCTACTGCGAGTGGTTGACCGTGCAGAGCGCTTAGGAAATCGGATATCAGGTTTTGGATGCTGGAACCCTTGGATATCCCTATCTTGCCCACATTGACTATACGTATCCGCGGAAGGAGACCGACCGGTGTAGTGGCAACATCTGTGTGCCCTGCTATCTTCAAATGGTCAAGCGCTGCGCGCAAGCTCTGCCCTTCACTGAATCGATCACTGAGCAGATTATCGAAGTACCGCGAGCTCGCTCGAAGGGTCCCGGATTTCACACGATAAGACAATTGCTGGCTGCTTTCCTCCTGGCAAACATCGAGAACAAGGTCGCCCTCGGGGGTGATGACGATGACGCCATCGTCTAGAAGTAGGCCAGCGGTGGCCATGTGAGCGTGAGTGGTGAGATATTTGAAGCGAGAACTGCTCTCATGGATAGGGCCAAGCCATGGTGGTACGGCAAGGCTGGAGTGCAAGTGGGGAGTAAAAGACACAAGGTGAAATGAAATATGCTGATGCACTGGCGAAAGTTGCGAATCAAGCCATCGTCGCTGTCCAATGACGAGAGACTAGCCTGAATTAGTCAGCGATCACCGTGGCACAAGCTTCGGGAACGATATAAATAATGTATCAACATGAAAATGTATTAGGTTTGTTCAGACCTTCTATGGTCATCGTAGATTGATGGAAGCGGCGGCTATTCCCCTCTATATGACACAGTCACAGCCACAGTAACAGTACGTACAACTGTTTTTAATCAATCATCCCTCTGCTTAGCCTCTTCGATAGCATTACTCCATTTCCACAGCTTGCAATACAAACCTTCCGTTAACCAGATCAAGCAGCTACCTATCAAACAACCAATCCACAACCCTTCCAATCCCAGTTGTGGCTTGCCGAAGCACAGGAGGAAAGCGGCGGGTATGGCAATCCCGTAGTAGACACCTAGGTTAACGAAGCCCCCAATCTTTTGTCTTCCAAGACCACGCAGGATTGCATTGGCAAGCGCAGTACCAGCGTCTGATAGTTGGAACAGCCCAAGAACGGGCATAACCGATGACACAATCTCGATGACTTCCGGGTCCTCGGTGAAGGCCTTTGGAAGAACGTGTCTTGTGGACGTGAGAAAGACGGCATCGACCAACCCAATAGCAAAAAACACGACAATATACGTTCGAGTTGCCATACGTGAAGCGCTCAATGCACCAGCCCCGATCAGATTGCCGAGACGTGTGCTTACAGCCACCGATACACTGAAAGGGATATGATAGATTGCCACTGCTAGGGTCATAATGACACTTTGCGCGGCAAGGTTGGCAGTAGAGATGTAAGATGAGGAGAATGTGAGAATGTCGAAAGCTAACCATTCAGCTTCCACCATCACAATACCTAAAATTGCCACAGAGTCAGTTAGGTTTAGGTAAACGC
This sequence comes from Periconia sp. R9002, assembly GCA_023627715.1. Classification (NCBI taxonomy): domain Eukaryota; kingdom Fungi; phylum Ascomycota; class Dothideomycetes; order Pleosporales; family Periconiaceae; genus Periconia; species Periconia sp. R9002. Next base: position 66,952 of record JAMAHW010000118.1, read on the forward strand.
CACGCGACATGGTGTTGCCTGCCTCCGTGCACCCGGAATGTACGCACCAGGAAGTGACAGCCGACACATAGGTCCCCAGTTAAACCACGCTGATCTGGTGAATCCGCCCCAGCATTCCAAGCTTGAAGGGGCAACGAAGCAGACGTAACCCAAAAGCAAGATGGGAAGTAGTGAATTCGAGACAACGGTAGAGAGTGCAGCTCCAGTTAGTTCCCAGTCGAGCACAAAGACAAAGACATAATTCAGGAGGATATTAATGGGCGTAGAGACGACCAGAACCCACAAGCTTGCGTTGAAGAGGCCTTGAGCCTGCGTGAATCTTTTGCCTGCCTCAAAGATGGCGTAGCCGGGCGCTCCCGCAAGCAATATTCTCAAATATCGACCCGCTAATACGGCCAATTCTTTCTCTGGGACAAGCGCTGCCAGGATCCATCCTGAACACAACCATACTGCACCGATGGGAATCGTTACGAGTAGCATCAGTATGACCATTCTTTGCAAATGCAATCCCACTTGTTCTTTCTTTCCGGACCCATATGCCTGTGCACATAGGGTGTCTAGACTTGTAGCCAGGCCCTCATAAATCGCAAAACCAGTGATATTGGCCGTCATGGTCGCGAGCGAAACTGCGCCTAGCTCATCTGTCCCAATGTGGCCAACAACAAAAATAGTAACGAGGCTGAATCCGTATTGCAACAAGTAGGTGACCATCAAGGGGACAGAGTATTTGAACAGGAGTTTTGCTTCCTTCCTGTAGGTTGTATCAATTGCTTCTTCATTTGCTTCGATGTCATTCGGATCGGCGAGAATACCGTATCCCACTGTCCGTTTGCTCTTCCCAACAATTTGGCCATCTTGTGCCGTCAATAACGGGCTAGTCGCCGAGAACCTTCGAGGACCCTCAGGAGCCTCCATTCTAAATGACTCCTTTGTCAACCGAAGATTGTCGCAGAGAAATCTGTATGGGAGCAGGATTGTTGATAAAGAACATGTATCGGCATTGTTGTTGCGCTGATGGAGCGCCCATGAAAATTCTGGGGCCTCGGAGAATTGGCATGGCTGTGATTGGTTCTCCATGACGACCTAGATCAAATTATAGTCGCTAGTTCGCTTTTGTTGGACTTTCGGCCCGTGAATGTCTCGTGAATGAAAACTTGCACCAGGAAGCGAAGGAAAATATCAACCGTCTGAATAGCTGATGTAGGCAAGAATATTGGTAACTTGTTTTGAGGCAGATTTGTGAAGGTCCGACAGGCGATAATAACCTTTTCAACCTGAGGAAATCGCAGCTTCCCCGAGCGTAGCTGCCGATTTAAACATCTTTCGGCAGCTCCTATTGGTTGTTATGAGTAACTTAACTACCAGCCAACAGTTAACTAAAGCGTTCAATGTCACAATTTGGTCCCACGTTGGGGTGCAGCAACTTCAAAGTGGACTCCATTACGTAGGATTTATCATGCACACTGGGCTAGCATCAATATTTTTACCTAGGTTGGATCATGAAGAGAAATCTGATTCAAATAGAGAGGAAACGAATAGGCGCCAGATTTACTAGTCTTCAGTTTTTTCGTGTGACAGCACACGCTGTAAAGGAACACTGAAGCAACGAGAGCGTACCAAATCAGACACGGGAGAAGAAATCTCGCAGCGTATCATCCAGCCATTTAACGTCTTCTTTACTATCGCCAGGCCCACCAGCCCAATGACCCCAGATTGATGGAATCACTTTCAGCTCTCCTACGCCTGGGCGCATAGCTTGAACCTCAAGTTCAGAGTCCTCTGGTGGGAAATAGAGGTCCGTTTGCGATGGCAAAACAAGCGCTTTGGCTTTAATACCTGAAGAGACTGTCAGAAACAACCAGTTCAGAATCGTTGCTTTCCGATATCATTTCTTTATTTTGTCACCTGAAACTTACCTTCCATAGCCTTTTGAAAATCCCCATTGTACGGCTTCTGAGCAGAACAGTCGCCAGCTTGCCATGTGTGTGCCATTACAAGCATGTTTTCTGGATCCTTGGAACACGCCCACGCTTCCCAGAAATTTACCATGAAATCGTCTATATCCTTGAAACCCAACACTGACTCATAGATTTTCTCGCGGTAAAAAGCCTGGCTGAAACCCCACCCAGAGTAAACCCTCCCCAGAGCTTTGAGTCCGATAGACCTCGTTTTGGTTGTAAATCCGACATAGTCCGATGAACCGGCATGAATGTCTGGTTTTGCAACGCCGCCTGAGCTGGTACCTTTTGCAGCATATAGAGCTGACTTGACTCCCTCCAGCATGGCTTGATTATGCAAACTCGTTTTCGCGCTACCGCAGAATGGCACCACGAGATCCATGAAGTCTGGGAACTGAGTTGCCCATTGATAGGTCTGCCCTGCACCCATGCTCCACCCTATCACAGCCCTCGCGTGCTTTATACCGAGATGCTGTGTGACGAGTTGGTGTTGAGCTCGCACGTTATCGTAGAACAAGACTTCCGGAAACGGTCTGAGGTCAGGCATGTTCGAAGGAGACGACGACTGCCCGTTGCCAAAAAGGGCCGGGATGATGATATAATAGTCCAATGGACTAAGAGTCTTATCTGTTCCAGTCAACCATAGATTGTCCGATATTACTAAGTTGGCTCACAGTTAGTCATGAACGTAGCGGGTGCGATAGCAATTCTCACATCCGGAATACCATGTCGGATAGACAATAGCAGGTCGTGATGGATCGCCCAAAGCTTTGTATGCAATCCAAGCATCTGGAATGATTTTTCCTGACTGAAGTTTGAAATCTCCCAGTTTGTATGTCTGGTAGTCGTCTGCCATCTTGAAATGCTGTAAATTGCAAGATGTATCCGGCTGAATATATGGCGCGTGACAGCCGACTTATATAATTTTCTTACACAGAATCAGCCTTTCACCTTTACTTGAGGACACCCGCTTGATTTCAAATCCAGTTGGACAGTGAGAGGCCGCCGTGAGGTAGAAAGAATCAATACAAGACGGACTTGAAAAGTGACCGAGAGATCCCCGAGTGGACACCGAAGAATATAGGTAAGCAATGATAGGATCAATATCAAAGCACCTTCAAGCAATAGATTATTTGCGAACGAGTTGATTATGAATCCTCGAAGAAGGGTTGAAGCTCAGTACCTGACTTGGTTATATTCAACACCTGGTGGATTCTAACAGCCAGTTCCTATGAGCGGGGTAGATCATTTAGTCTATTGCGGGGACTTGCATCGGCAAAAGAGCGGGGGTGTTTGGACCTAGTGAGTTGAACTCAAGTGCTACCTACCTAGGTACAAAGGTAGAATCCGACAAGTTAACATTTGAAGCCGATTGTTTTTCTTCATAACGCTTCGTCATCATGAGCTCCAGGTAGATAGTAACTATACCTATTAATATCATTGATACTATAACTCTTTGTGTGAACCGATTTCTAGTGTACAGATTAACCTCCAGGGTCTCCATGTCCGCTTCAACAATCTCGAAATTTGAGGTAAATATGGGCGCATTGTTGGTTGGTATTGATAGTTATATAAACGGCCAACAAGATTCCAGTTTTTGAAATGAATTAGCAGATTGGGAGCCATTTAGAGTTTTTTTGAGTTACGCCCACTCTGGTTACTCATCATGTTTTCCAAATGGTATGCAAACATTGATGAAAATATAACAACATGAACAGTATCCCGGCATAGCAATTGAATTACTTGCGCTATTGAGATAGGACAGAAGAACACAAAGACGTCCTCAGCTGGGATGTACACACAGCACTCGAGGTAGTAGGAGCGCACGCGATTCCACCAATCTGGATGAGTATGTACCTAGATAGATTGTCATTGCGGATCGCTTTTTATATTGACAAATACAAAACTGCGCTGACATGACATGCAACAGCTATACTAACTCTGCGTCTGCTGCATAGTGAAGAGACAACTAGAGACTCAGATTTCACACAACTGGCCATAAGAAAAGCTAACGGTCAGCTTAGACGGCGTGAGAATATATTTTTTGTAAACTGCTGGTGCGAAACCATGTAATTCTACAAAAACCGTGTACGATACAATGTACGTGGATCAAGACTTTGACATGCTGTTAGTTCAAGAAGAACAAGCCAGATGTCTTTCTCATATGGATTCTGCGCTTTGTGTGATGAAAGAGGGGATTTTACAAATGAATCATAGTAAAAGAAGGTATAAAAACTGCAATCACGAATTAAGGAAATTGACATGCAAGAGAAAAGAGACTTGATGTCAAATTGGGCATATTAACTAGAAAGGTTCAGCTGTTCGATATTTGTTGAAGATGGAGCCAAATTTTGATCTTTTTCGTCAAGTTTTGCTACTTCAAGCTCTGTGTTCGAAAGATTTCCGTAGAGTCGCTGTTTCAACCAGCCTACCTATGTGAGCTATACCTAATACGGTTACTCTTCCCGTCCCGATAATCAGGATTGATTCAAGGTGTACAAGGTTGCATCATTATTTCAATGTCCCAAACTTCTTCCACCACACTGCAGTAGAATCGGAGATTTTCCCATTCACGTGTTCTGAAACATTAAAGAAGACTTCGCAACCCGAGAAGTAAAACGCTCTGCTTCAAGCCCACACTATGGGCGTATTATTCTCTACACTCAACTTATTCCTACCCTTCACCAATCCACAAACGCCACTCCTCCAAGACCTTATACATACTTTCGTTTTATGCGGAACGTTGTATTTTGCACCACAAATTGCAGAACGCTACAGACAACGCACCAGTACCCCACTGGGCAAGACTTGGGACGACGATGAGTCGCAACAAGTAGAGGATGCGGCCGAGGGTGCACCGGTGCATCGAGGCCAAGAACTTGAGCCTGATGGGAACGATGGGGTGGTAGAAGATCTCGAGCAACAGCCACCGACAGGACAACGACAGCGTCGCGCACCATCACCGCCTGCCCCGCACGTCCAAGATGAAGAGCAAGAGAGGCAAAACGAAAATGGCCTAGGACTCCCAGAAGCGGAGGTCGGGGTGGAAGCCCCAGGTCCAGCGAACGAGCGTCCACGGCCCACGCCTGCGAATCGCACAGTAGGAACAAAGAAAGCAAAATCACTAGCCAGAAAGGACCAGCGCCGGGCATATCATGAGTTTCATCGCTCGCAAGCCGAGCAGCGTCGCCTGGCAGAGGAAGCAGGGCGCGAAGAGCGCGAAAGGGTACTCATAGAAGAAAAGTGGAGGCGAGCAGGTGAAGAGCGGCGGATCGTGGAGAAAGTTCGGGAGGAGCGTGATAGAAGGAAGGAGGAAGAGCGGCGTGAGGCTGAGGAAGAGAGGGGACGGAGGGAGAGAACTGTTGCGAGGGTGAGGGATCAGATGGAGAGGAAAGGAGTGGTGGACTTGAGTGCATTAGCGACGCAGGAAGGTAAAGATAGGATCTGGATCGAGAGACTAGTGAGGGCAAGTGGCTTGATGGAAAAGATAGAAAAGGATAGAAAGGGTTGCAAGGTGTTCATTACGGGCGAATGCTGGCTGGTAAAACTTGAGGCTGAGGTCCTGAGGAGTGTTTACGCCGACGCCGTTGGATATGGGGACGAGATGGGTGGAAAGATCAGCTTTGCACGTTTCGGTGAGATTTTGCAAAAGGTTGTCCTTGCACAGGCACAAGACGTTGCGTAACGTCTGTGAACCTTTTCTGAATGAGCGTGTGCAGCTATGCTTCGGTATTCTACCCGACGAGATAATGGAACGCAATCAGACCATCAATGTAACTGGTTTCACCCATGCTACCTGCATACAAATTCCTGGTGGTTCAACAAGCATATTACCAAGTACCAGCGTGAAACATTGTATCGAATTGTCCATTTTTATCATGCAGCCATGAAAGTGCTTAATCGCCTAGAAGACCAGATACATGCCAGAGCCTTCCACATGGTCAGGCGAAAGGAACCAGACCAGCCATAAGAACTCCATCGTCCGGCTCGATCCCAATCCCACGTATATGCACCATAACTTCCCAAACCACGCACACTTTTACCGATTGCTCTTTGCCACACGCTCCAACTCGTCCTTCTTTTTGATGGCGTAGGAGTTGCTGCTTCCTTTGGCGGCGTTGATAAGCTCTTCAGCCAAGCACTCAGCAATGCTCTTGATGTTGCGGAAAGAGGCCTCGCGGGCACCGATGGTGAGGAGAGCAATGGCCTGGTTTACACGACGGAGAGGAGACACATCGACAGCCTGGCGACGGACGGTACCGGCGGAACCAATACGGGTGGAGTCTTCACGGGGACCGCAGTTGACAATAGCATCAACAGCGACCTGGATGGGGTTCTGGTCGGTCATGATGTGGATCTGAAGTTCAGTCAGCACATGGTTCACGTCATTTCTCTATTAAAATTCCTCTAGAAAGTCCAGAGCCCAAATAAAAAAGAGAATGCTGTGACGTACAATCTCGAAAGCATGAGCAACAATGCGGACAGCCATGAGCTTCTTTCCGTTGTTGCGGCCGTTCATCATGAGGGAGTTGGTAAGTCGCTCAATGATGGGGCATTGGGCCTTCCTGAACCGCTTGACGGCATAGCGACCGGCGGAGTGTGAGATGTAGACGGGGGAGCGGATCTGGATGTAGTCGCTGCGGAGTGTCGTGTTAGCGAAAGTGGACAGACTCTTTCTTCAGTTGCGAATCTCTATCTCGCTCCAATTTGCTCGAATATGTGAAACTGGGTACAGGGAACGCATACGTGAGGGAGATGTCCCGGATCTCGACATCCTCATAACTCCACTTGTTGAACAGCTTGACGCTGCCAGCCTCTTCAAGAACATCCTTGGGGAGGATGGAGAAGCCGGTGGGGTTCTCAACCTCAACTTCGCCGTCAGACATGATTGCGACTGTACTGAGAGGCGACTGGTTTCGATGGGCGGAGGAAGGGAATGGGTATCGTGTCGGTCGGTGGTCGTGGGTCGCTTGAGGTTGAATGTTCGTGTGCGCATTTCGAAAATAGTCTCGCTTCAGGCTTGGCGTGCATGGGCCACCATCCCCCAAAAACGCTGGACCACCAACCCCAAGACCACCACCTACTCGAAGTCATACCTTCTTTAATATTGGGAACTTGTGAGGTTTTCTATCGCTATTAGTGACACTTGTAAGACGGAGCATGATCAAGAAGGAGCCAATGTCATATTGTTTACACTATCAACTAACCCAACTCCGCCAGCGTCGGCCCATGGTATATAGCCAAAACCAGAGAAATACACTACAAACCAAAAAACAAACCCTCTGACCCAAGCTTTCCGGCTACTACCGACCATGCTACAAAGAATAGATTTGATAACAGCCGACAAACAGAAGCCAGTCCATCTATACACAACCATCATCCATCATTGCAGAAATCAAATCTACTGCTTCGCTAGCTGTCATCGCTGCATCCTAGACACTGGTGCGCTGATATCGCGCCGCTCCTTTACCCCTTCCATCATCTGCTTGTGAGGTGTCGAATGGCCTGCCGCCATGCTCCTCGCCCTGCCACGTCGCTCGCGAATTGCCTCAAGGGCAGCTTCGCGGTCAAAAGGGACTTTGTTTAGCGAGAGCTCGCCTAGTACGGGTGTGTGAGCTTCTGCTGGCGCATGTGCGACAGTCGAAGGTGTCATGGCCTGAGCACCACCCTTCACGGCAGGAGTGACGGGAGAGAAATGAAGTGGGATAGTGGTAGTAGTTGTGATGGTGCGAGTGAGGTATTGTCCAGGGGTCGCTGGATGTTGTACTGGGATTCTGGGCAAGCCAGCTTCCTCATCTTCACTGTCCATTACTGCGTCCTCGTGTATCCCAATATTCGAAGATTTCATATCGATGGTATTGCTAGGTTCTAGAATAGCAGCATGGGACTGTGACCGAGAAAGAGGTAGAATAGTGCTGTGGGCATCTGGTGTCCACGGTGAGGACTCGATCTCCGCCGCAAGTTTTGCCGAAAGACTTTGGGCGGACGCCATTGCCGGGGTCGTATTTCCTGCCTGAAGAGGCGGTTGGATAGATGCGCTCGCGGAACGAAAAATGCCCGTTGTCGGAGAAAAGGCCACTGCTGCTTCAGGGGGGTTACTATCCACATGCCTAGTCTCTACGCCAAGAACCTGTTTGTCAGTAGGCGGGGTCAATGGACGTTCGTGTACGAGCGCGACGGGATCCATATTGATTTCAACGTCATCACCATGACTGCTCGATGGAGGAGTTGGGATGGGTATTGAAGCTTTGATCCGGTCCATTTCAGCAGCATAGGTTCCGTCGTGTACATAATCCGAGCCTTGGAAATCAGCAATGCGGCAGGAGCAGCACCGGAACTGGCATTCCATTTTCATGTACTCCACCTGTTCCTGAGCTCGCTCGCGTAAGCGTTTCTCCGTAGCCAGCTCTTGCTGCGCCAACTTGAGTTCCACTGCTGCTTTTTTGGGTGCTACATTTTCTTTGTCCTCTTCATTTCTCTCAGGCACGCGTTGCTTGCGCGGAGAGCGAATCGGTGATGTGAAGCCATCGTGTTCTTCATCCGTAGCGGGTGGCAGTGGGATTTGCCCTTCGTTGGCGATTCGCAAAATTTCCTCTTCTCGAAGGCTGGTCTTGAGCGCATCTCGTTCGCCTTCGACGAGTCGAAGACGGTCTTTGAGCGTCTCTACCTCTTCCTCTAATTGGGCTCGTGTAGCTTCCACGTCAACTTGGAGGCCATATACCTGGTTCTTATACCGCTCTGCTTCACCCATGTGAAACTTCAAGTCCGATTCGATTCGTTTGATTGTTCGCTCGAGGCCCGATACTTTGCCTTGGTAGTTGGGAAGCAATTTTTCCAATTTGTCTTTTCGCTCTCGTGCATCCTCAAAGCTTTGTTTGTAGGTATGGCATTTCGCCTTGTATGCGTCGACTGACCTATTGAGTTTATCCTGTGGAGTGTTAGCGTTGGAAGATATATGAGTTGGGGGAGCTGATGACCTACAATGTGACTCTCCATCTGGCCTCTCTTCTCCTCTACACGCTTCATCGCCCCTTCCCATTTCGATATAGCATCGCGCTGTTCTTTACGGGCGGCATCCCATACATCCTTGGGTATACAATTCTTGTGATTTTGCACCATTTGATCCAACTGGCCTTCCAACTCCTCGATGCGAATTTGGCGGCGATTCATGCCCAGCGCATAGTCTTTTTCCAATTGGCGAATCTCGGCTGCGTGCCGAGTCTTCTCTTTCTGGAGAGCTTGCGTGTATTTTGCCTGAGCTTCCTTGAAATCCTTAACTTCGAGGTTCTCGAACATGGCGGCAAGGCCATGTACAGACACGTCCGAATCATTACGGCGGTGCCTACGAAGAGGTGAGGTACGAAGATCTGGCAGGGATGGTGATTGCGGGTTTGAGCCGCCATATGGTGATTTGACTCCTGCAGCGCGCTCTGGACTCGCAGCAAAGACAGGCCTGCCCGAAGACATGGGGAATTTGGTGGGCGACGAGGGCGGCTCCATGCCGCTCGGGCTTTCTTTGAGTTTTGCCAACTTGGCGGTGTTTGAGGGGGCTGGTTTGGGAGTGATTATGTGTTTTGTCTTATGATGCGGTGCACCTGGGTTGTGGTAGTGGAACGGTTGAAGGGAAAAGCGAGAAGTGTAGGTGTGTGTATGTGCATAGGTATGTAGGTGTGTGTGCCCGAGTCTAACAATCTGAAGAGCGGGCACATCGATGTAAACAAAGCTAAAGACTAAGCGAGGTCTTCCCTGCCAGAGCAACGGGCCCAGGCCCCTGCCGTACAGCCATGCTCTCTAATAATTTATCAAGAATTACTATCCATAAATACATCGGCATGCTATTATTAATAGTTCCTGAATGCACAGTTGCTTCGACGGAGGCTAATACATGTCAAATACTTGTCGGATCATCGGGTCAGTGTTTTGTAATGAAGGTTCGGTGGTACCTTGTATGCCTTCGTTCAATGCAGTAACAGCTCTTCAATTATGCAATTATGATAGTACATGTGTATGCCACTCCCAAATTCATATGAGGGCACTCGGTCGTGAAGCGCTGATCGCCTTCCCCAAAGGCTCGAGCATCATCACCCTAAGAATTTCCGCGCGTGATTGCGGTCCCTCTCTTCGCTATATCCTTCCAGCCTTGCGCCACAAAGCACGACCTGCATTTTGTTTGGATCCCCATTTACAGACTCGACCCTCAATCGCCAATGCGCCTTGGTCACTAATAGCTCTCCTTCCTGCTCATCATCGTCATTTTCCTGCGCGTATGAGTTCCTTGGTCCCCCCCAGATCCATTTTCTGCCATCACCTTTGGCACCCATTTCGGTATGCTGCAGTCCAATACGCCCCGACGTTTGGTCTATTGCGAGCTCGACTTGATGGTTGTTGATTTCGATATAACAGTCTGAATCAATGCGAATGCGGACGCGACGTTCACTGAGGCCAGAATTGGCAGGGGATACAGGTTGGGCGGCAACACCACCCCCGGATTGCAACATCATCAATCCAAGGGGTTGGTTTGCTGGAAGTCCCATCTTCGATGCAATCACAGAGAAGAGAGATGTTATGCGCGCCAGCGTGCTTCCGCGGAATGTCGCTCTGGCATGAAATGTCAAGGGCCCTGTGGTGTTGGAAACTTCTGGCGTGATTTTGGGTAGATGAAGCGTGGTGGACTCCGTGGCCGATATTTCCAAAATCAAGACATTGGTACTGGAGTGATCATCCGTATACGGTCGAGCGTAAGATACGGTCCCTGATCTTAGTTGCGCACCACCAAGGGAAGGTTGCGGACTGACGTGATCTTCAGAGATGCCTGAATTAGATGGAGCTCGCGATCCATCACCCGAACTTGACATGCTTGTTGAGTCTGGGATGAACGAGACTCCAGATTGTCTGACATCATCCAAACGAATCAGTATCTCTGATTGCGACCTTTTTAAGTTGTATGAGATGTGACAAGGAATGAGTTTCTGCTCGAGACCTTTAAGATGAAAGTAGCGCGCATCCCGAAGCAATTGCGCTCGATGTGTATCGCTACGAATCTCAACACTATATCCCTGTAGCATCTTGACTAATTCCTGGAAGATCTCACCACTTCTACTGGGTACTGACGGTGGATGTATTGATGGTGGTCGAAGCAGCGCATTGCGGTCTAGGCCTGGAAAGACCTCCGAGGGTGTGGAGAAAAATTGAGCGAAGCCGAGGGTGAAATAGTTGGGACTGTCTCCCGGTGAGGAAAACAGATCGCGTGGGATCTGGAAAGGCACTCCACCGATGCGGATGAATATGTCTGTGCTAAAAAGCTGCTTGGTGAGGCGTGGTACTAGCCAATATTAGTCTTGAATGAGCTGGATCAGAGGGGAGCCAAGCTCACGCGAATAGAATTGTGCATCTGCAAATAGACGGACAAAATGCTCACCATCCCTGGGAGTGATATAGTATCCTTGTAGATGCGAAACAATATCGCGAAAAGTATAGGGATCTCGGTCAATATATAGCGTCTTCACATCACCAGCGCGACCTTGATTACTGTGAATTTGTTCTCGGAAGAAATGAGAGAAATATGAGGGAGCTCTTTCATAGTTAGCTATAGATTGCAAAGAAATGGGCGAGGAAAGTTTACCGTCCGATGATAGCGATGCACCAGACAGTCTGAATAACTCAGAACCAATCTGTATGGGAAAGACCTTGCCGGCAGGGAGCACATCGTAGCCTCCTGGAGATTCGACTACCCTTCGAGGTCTGGAAACATCTATAACACGACCCTGAGGCCCAGTCCCTCTCCCCGTTTCCCTCCGTTTTGGTAACTCGTTGTTTGTGTGAACCTCGCCCTGCGTCGTACGATCGTTCTGGTCGGGAGGAAAAGCAGGCTTGGTCGTAGCCTCGGAAGCGGTCGCAGTCGCGACTATGGGCGAAGTGGCAGATGCTGATGACGAGGAGCGCGACTTGTTTGCGCGTTTCGCCGGATGCGAGTCGGATGGTACAGGAAGACTACCTGCATGGGATACGGCAGAGTTAGGCTCAGACTCGGCTTTCCTCTTAGTGCCCATGCTCGTCTGGGGATCAACTGTTGCCTTAGGAACGCTGGAGTACTGCTGGGGCGAGCGGAATGACGAGTTTTCGGGAAGATTCACCGGTAGAGGGAGGCTAAAGTCGTTCTCGGTGGCCGTGCTCTGAGCCTGGAGCTCTTGCACAAGCTCTCCCTGGGGCTCGTAGTGGTTGGAGAAGTCAGAGTAGCCGTTGGGGTTGGCCCAATCCCAGGTCAATGGCTCGAAGCCTGTGAACTGGTCGGGTTCGGCTTGCTGCTGGGCGCCGAACTCGTGATAGGTCATGAATGGTTCGTGATGGAGGGCGGCGGGTGCGGAGTGGTCTGGGGCATAGTTGTTACGCAGGTGAGGGCTAGTACTTGTACTTGTACTTAAATGCACATGGACAAGATGAGCTTCGTCGGCTCCACCAAAGCGGGCGAGCGATGGGTCAGTGCTTGGAAGAGTAGCCGCAACGTCCACGTCTTGTGGTAACGTTACGGGTTGGCCAGATGCAGTGCCAGGAGGCATGAAGGAGGTTGTTGCAGCTAGATCGCTGACTAGTGTGCTGGCCGGTCTCGGGCCACCAATTCCTTCGTGAAAGCGCCCGCGACAGCACAGCGATTTGCCGTGTCGAGACCAAGGGGATCCAAAGGCCAGGGGGAAAACAGAGAAGAGTGTCTATGTAATGGTGCTTGGCCCTTGGTAAGCTTGTTCGGGGCGAATGTGTAAGACAGCCAATTTAGCTACACATGCCTATTCCAACTTGGGGCACCGAAAAAGTATAGCTACATATAACGGTGCAATATACATACTTAGGGGCACCCAGATTCAGTACTATCAATCGCAATGCACCTGTACGTCTGTATGCTGCATCCTAGTTGCGCCTTGCTCGCTTAGGCGAAGTGGTCGGGTCAGCTCCACGGCTCGCTCTTTCGACAAGACCGAGATGAGCGGTTTGGTGTTTGCCTAACATGTGTGCCACTACTTGTCGATTGATCTTGTATTGAAATTGAGTATAACATATCTTGTACAGGCCAACCGTACCGACACACGTACATACATATGTACCTACCTACTTATGTACACCCAATCTAGTGACCATGACGGCTAACGACCAGCTTCCGAGAAGGGAACGAATTCATCACCGCTTGCTTCAGCAACTCTTGCGCCAGCCTTTTTGTATGATTCCAGATTTTGAATTTTTCTCACGTACTTGAAAAGTCCTGGATACGTCTTCTCGGTCAATCTTTTGCCTTGAATCGCTCCTTCCAGTACGAAAGTCATCATGATGTCAGCTCCAGTCACGGTATCCCCGCAGAAGAACTCCCCAGCCGGCGGCTTCCCTAGCATCTCTTCAAGGTACTTCAATTGCATCTCAATCTCGGGAGTGGTGTATTTCTCGTCCACCGTATCGGCAATCTTCTTTGCAATAGGCTTGATGAAGAACGGTACCGGTGCTGTGCGTATGTTCCCCGTTATCAACGATACAAGTAGGTTAGGCATCAAGCTGCTCTCGGCGTAGTGCATCAGATACTAATAGTTTCTTCGTCATTAGTAGAAAGAGAGGGACTTCGCAGACGGTTCCAAGGTTGTGATTGAAATGCACGTGCCCAAGGCTTTGGGTTGAACACGTACAAAAAGTGCATACGGCCTGAATGTTTGTAAGACGGTAAACTTACGCGGTATTGAATCCAGGCCTCAGTCTCTGCTCCAACTTTGCCATCTTTACCTTCAGGGTAGCGTTGTGGTATATGTTCGCGGCCAAAGTGCTCGTAGAGGTACTCCACTATTGCGGCGCTTTCTGCAAGCACAAGTGGCTGCTCCAGCCCCGGCGCCTCGATGCTGATGACTGGCGATTTTCCCAGTGGATGAACTTTTCTTAGCTCAGGTGGTGCACGCATGTTCTGGTCCCGTTTGTAGGTCTTGATCTCGTAGTCCAGTTTGAGCTCTTCCAGTAGCCAGACGATTCGCTGGCCGCGTGAATTGTTCAGCCTTGCACTCGGGTTAGGACAAGTCGAATTTCAGTCTATGATCAATACCAAGCATGTGGCTTACCAGTGGACCGTAATCTTCACATCTTGTTGCTCACCCATGATTTGGGACAATGGGACAGTCAATAATGGGGAATGGTAGAGCTTTGAGGGCCGAATGACAGGTACTTGAACAGCAGCAGGCTCGCCTTTAAGTCCCTGACGGAAACCGCAATTACGGAGTGGGCGATGCCCGGTGGTCGGCGAGTCGGAACTCGATCGTGAAACCTCTTGCGGTGAACACAACCCAAGTAGTTAGTGTGTATGGAGGACCCTTATGACTACCCCAATAGCCTATTCTGTACAGGTATACTGTCGTAGACCAAACATGTGACTACCTATGTACCTAGGTACTTTTAGGATGATGCGTTCAACCGATGTTCCGAGACACGCTATTGTTTTGTAGGAACGTGAGCCACTGGCAGGAATAAACATTGAACCAAAGGAGGAAGCAGGCTTAACGATTAATATAAGCACCACCATAATTCGTAACCTATGGCATCATTAATAGATTGAGAAACTCCGCGTGCACATAATAGGACACGGAAACACGCATTGTACTTGGTAGGCACTTGCCAAGACGATGCTTAGTCATGTCGCCTGCGGCATCATCGCGGCTCTCTATCGTCACTCTTCATGATCAATTCCAACACAATCCCATAACCCCTTCTCCCACCACTATCGCCGCCCATTCTTCACCATGGCAGGTGGCCATCATAATCCCCCGAGTATGTACCCTAGTCATGCAACACCTCATCCGCGCTCGATGCTAACTCTTGGTTCTCAGCGATCCACATGGATCCCGCACTCCTGAAATGGAACAGTATGCACCTCCGATTCCTTTCCTCCCACCCACCACCCATTAAGAAGATACTTGAAGCTCTGGGACATCAATTGGAAGGAGGTATTTCCCGGCTGACCTGAGTTAGACATGGTGATCAACCGACACAAGTACTTCCGTTGGACACCACGAACAGCATGGATCACCTTCGCATATGTTGTTGCGGTCCCAAGTCTACTTGGTGTTGCCGGATACATGACAGAAGTAAGTCTCACTAGCAGTTAGTTACATCAGGCACAAAAAAATGTTGATTGTCATTTAGGGCAAGTGGGACATGCGCGGGAAGAGGAGAGGCGATATGATTTCCGAGTTTTAATGCAGCCATGAGGCCAAGACGAAGGAAGAAAAAGTAGCAACAGACAAATCATGGGATTTGGACAGACCGGATTTGTGTACAAATAAGAATCCAACACGCTTTTGACAAACGGCTGCGAAACGATTGCGAAAAGATCTGCGCTTTTTCTTATACCATAAGTTCGAATACTGGCGATGTTTTCGAGTTGAAAATGCTTCTTATTCGATCTTCTGACATCATGATCGCAATAACAAAAGTTGAAACGTATACACTTTGAGTACAAATGATAGAGATGGCATAATCAGCCAGTCACCTTCAAAGCAATCAATTAAAGTAACAACCTTGGAACTGCTGCAATTAACCAACCTCTACTCTGTTAAGGGGGAAAAAAACCCCCCAGGGTTCTCATTGATGAGTAGCCATGCCTGGCTTAAGAGGCCTTATCCCTCATGAGAGCACGTATATTCGGCTCCGAGTCGACTGCTTATACTCAGTAGCATTCAAAAGAGGCCATGTGCCTTCACGTGTAGAGAGATGGAAGGTTGCGAGCGAAGTAGTACTACGCCAAAATAGGAATAGACCTCTGCCTTGTTCGACCGCAGCGGAACCTTGTATGTGCATATCTTTCACGATTATACCTAGGAATATATGTAGGTAGGTACATGTATATATCTCCCCTGGGTAGAAGGGGAAGGTACACTGCCCTTGTTGCAACTAGTGGTTGCCTAAAGTGAACAGTGTTACGACAGTACAAGTCTAAGCGCTCGCTACTCGTCCTACGATCGGCCTGCACACCATAACTCAACTATAGTGTTATCTTCTCATGTCCCGGGACCGTTCGACATGGATTTCCTCAGTTCTAAAGGGAAGCGAGCAGGGTCTGGTCAGAAAGTGGGGGCAACACCCCGTATCGTGGCATTCTACGACCCCGAAATTGGTGGAACCGACGTTCGTGGTCGCTCACATCAAGAGATTTTGCAATGGTCCGACGACAAACTCGAGTACTGCCACGACTATATACAATGGCTATTTCCTCTTCCTGAAGGTTCAGTGTTCAACTTCAACGCTCCCGTCATCAGCAAAGAAGTCCTAGAGGCTTTCCGCAGCAACTCGACATTACAGCGCCGACTTCGAGCGAGCTTCATGCGCATGCTGCAGTTCTATGGCTTCACAGTTTCAATAACGCCTGGTCCAGATGAGAAAGCTGGTGGAGCTGGCGAAGTGGACGCGTCCAAGGATTCAAGAGCCGCATTTCCGACCCACGAGAATATAAGAGCACCTCGATTTAAACAGCCCGAAGACTCAATAGCCACGACCCAGATCCATTCTTATACATCCGATACGAAGAAACATTCAGAAGCTACTCAGCGAGCGCCCGCCACACCCGTTTCTGTCTCGTCAGATCCAACGCCCTTATCACTCGGGTCTCTCCTTCCTAGTGACTACCGCATCATTCGTGGCAAAAATTGGAAACAAGCGCACCGAAATTGGGCTAGAATGACAAACCACAATCATCTCCGGATTACTCGCATACTGCGATCTTTACGAGTTCTCGGTCTACAAGAGGAATGTGACATCTTTTATATTATTCTCAAGGAAACTTTTGACGACCCTAAAATCCAAATTGGGTCGATGTCATTGGAGTACTGGACTCGCGCTGTTGAGCAGCCTCTCTACATAGCTCCGAATGGCGAGGAAGTTGAGTGGCTGAAAATCTGGGAAGAGAGCAAAGACGCAATAGTAACAGAGGCAAAGAAGGCGGACGAGGCAGTCTAGTAAGGCATGGTTCCCTCATCATGCCCTCGAGGTACAAGTCGTGTGGGCATGATACAAGGCGATGATTATGTGATATCCGACCAAGACTAGTTTGGTAGCATGATTCTGACACGGAGAGGGTGTCAATTCTTTATTCAACTCCAGCTTTTCATTGTGTCATACTAAGCCGTAGATAGGTACAGTGCCATCGTCTAATCCATGTATGCGTGCCATTATGAACATTGTTATTTGCGTTCACCGAACATGGCGCAGAAATCAGAAGCATTTACTAATTTCTATTTGGATCGTTCACTACTCCCATGCCCTTAGTAGTCAGGGAATGGCCGAGTACTCCCTTTGTTAATCTCGACCACGTTGAATCAATAAGCCCCAACCAGCAAATTTGTGAACATATCATAACGGCCTTCTCCAACTGATTAGCAATCCTCACTGTACCCTCAAAGTCAATGGGTTTCGGCTTGTACATGTATCATCAGTACATACGTACACTCCTTGGTCATGAAACAAGAATGCATGTACTGAGACTGGATATACAAATCATCAAAAACTTTGCTGTGTAGAACGGAATACGAAGGTAACTTACAGCAGTTGTAGACGAAACAAGCAAAAAACAATTGTGATGTGAGCCTGTCCCCATTGAGTACATGAAGATCAAATCTCGATTGTAGAATATAAACCACAAAGTAAAATTTTTATGCGCGTTGCTGAACGGCTGGATCACTAGTATGTGGTCTGAGAATTATTTGGACATATTTCTCGTATTATGGTGCTTCGTCTATTGTGCAGCTGACTCACTAGCTAATTGTACTGTTACATGGAGAACCCGCCTCTAACCGGCGGAACAAGTACCAAAATCTATCACTTTGGCTGCTTAACAAACGCAAACACATTAAGAGAGGAAAAAAGGAATATATGCAAAAGGTGTACAAAGACAAGCCGTGCTTTTGGTAGTATCAAAAGCTCACCCCGCAGAGCGTTTTTGACTGTCCTGGTATCGAGCGTTTCTACCCCATTCGCCACCCTACACTTCTGATCGTCGAAATGGCTTATTTTGAGATTTCCACTCCGCCCGTGGCTCCGAGCGCCTTCTTGATGTCACCTGATGATGGATTAGCATTCGAATTACGGGTTAGACAGGAGTGTACTTACCGTAGATGGCGAATTGTCCAGCCGTGATACCGCCAACCATGAGAAGACGAGCACCGATACCGCCGAAGCTGCCACGGAGGCCGAGCTCTTTGCCGATCTTGATCAAACGAGACACGGTACCCTCACCAGGAAGACCCTGGGTCTTGTTGATCTTGGAAAGCATGGTGTCGGCGGGTTGAGAGATGATAGCGGCGGCGAAACCAGCGATGAGACCGGAGCCCAGGTTGACGGCGGTCTGAGTACCAGAGGAAGCAGTAGACTTGTCGACGAAGGAGCGGTAAATCTGCTCACTAACCTTCTCGTACACGACGAATTTGGCCATTGTGTAAGGAACCCTGAAAGGAGGTTAGCGGTAGACCCAAGTGACATGCGAGGCACACAACGTACTGCTTGAACAGAATGGGACCGAAACCAGAGTAAAAAGCACCAACACCTTCCTGCTTCAAGATCTTGGAGAAACCACCGACCAAACCGTTGGCGAAGGTAGGCTGCGACACCAATCGGATACGGGTGGCCTCAAGGGGGCAGAGGGCGATGTCAGCGATGAATTCGGCGCAAGCAGCCGAGGCAAGGTAGACGGCGGTGCGGTTCTTGACGGCATTTTCGTAGCCGATCAAGTCGATGCTTTGCTGCTTGAAGAATTCGTAACCACCGAACTTGAAGGCACCCTGGAGGAAGTAACCGGCAAAAGTAGGACCGACACCGGTCCAAAGAGCGCCAGCACCCTCGTTGGCGATTACCTGACGGAAGCCACCGATGAAACCCTTGTTGTAAGTGGCCGGATCAAGCTGGATCCTCGTCTTGACGCTGTGGAAGATTAGCACGCAGGCTTATCGCAGCGACAGCCATTGGGAGTGGTGGGCGCGTCGCGTGGGGGAGCAACATACACATCAACGGGAGTGAAGCCACCGTGAGTGACAGCACAGCAGACGGCACCGGCGAAGGCAAATCTTGAGTACAGGTCGACGCCGGAGGGTTTTGTTGGGTCGGCAGCGAGGGCCTTGTTCTTGAGGGCGTCGAGCTTGACAGAGCCCGTGGAGGAGGGAGGGGCGTTGGCAGACATGAGCGTTGTATGTATGGGAGATGGACGGGGGTCAAGCGGAGGTGGAAGAGAGGAGAGGAGATGGGGTGCGGTGTCTTGTGCCTGGTGGTGATGATCAAGGAAAAGAGGTTGGAGTAGAGGAAAAGTTGCTTCCTCTCCGCCGCCGCTAGGTGTTCCCGTCTTCACCCGAATCCCGCTTTGGCCACTCACAGCAGCCAGCGCTCGCACGTACTCTAATCTCGCCTGTTAGGCCAGGTACGCCAACCAAGTATTTTATTTTACTACCGACTGACTTAGTCATCATCACCCTCACCCCGTGCCTCAACTCGCTGCGTGATATATCCTCCGCGACATATATATCTCTCTCTCCTTCGCCGACTTCTGCTGCATGCGACGCTCATGTTCGCTACCAGGACGGCCCTGAAATCCGATAGGTCTTGGTTTCAAATCAGGTGATTCGAATCTTCATGTCCAGGACACTGGGTACAGCAGCCATCAGGATTAACATGGCGCTGCTGGACGAGTTTGTTGTAAAAGCAGTAGGACGTGGTCAGGAATTGATTGGAATGGCTGAGGTGATTGAAAATGACGGAAAAGGGACGAAGGATGGCGCAAAGAGGGGAACGTGGAAAAGAACGATAAGAGACCGACGTGTGAATGGAGGTCGAAGTAGCCTGTGCATGATGGACAAGTACAGACATGTATGTAGGTAGGTATGTATGGGAGGAGGGTTTGTTTGTTGGGAGGAATGATATCTGTAGACGCAGGTTCGTACTCTAAAATACATAGTTACATACATGCAGGCCGCGACGGTGTGTGGGGGAGTGGTCATTAATTGACGAATCGGGGCTGGAGGTCCTCCGCAAGCGGCGTCTCGAATTTTGCGCTGCCTCTCTTATCTCGACGCCAAAGTATCTCAGCATCAACCTGTAACTTACAGCCTAAATATTCGATATGTAAGTATGTATGTAGGTGGTTGCATGTTTTTCATTGGACGACGTATGCGTCGACATGACGTTTATGCGCACCCGTTGTACTTTCCCAGTTGCAGGTTGCACCTCCTCTGCGTGTGACTTGGCATGGATTTGTCGGCCCACATTCGTGGAGGCTTCTAGCTAGACCGACTGACTACTAACCCAAATACTGACCTCCGCTCGCTCCATGACTAAGTACCTAACCTACTTGCCTACCTACTTTAAACGCCCACCCACCTTTTTCCCTCCAGACTTGCTTCCATCCCGTCGCCCTTCACCTGCTGGTTTGCTTGCTTGCTTGCTTGCTTGCTTGCATCCGACCTTGCTGGTCCCACCTCTCATGTCTTTGGTTCAGCATGTGAGCAATCTTGAGGGAGCAGACCGAGAGGAGGCCCTAGTCGACCTGTTCCTCCCGCCTTTGGATCGCCGACCCTCCATCGACCACGCCTCCGAGAATGGCAGCTGTGCAGCCAACAGTACCAGATCCCTCCGCAGGATTGTGAGTTACGATGCTCTGAGGCCAGTGCAAGATACCGTCGAGGAAGATGGCGGTGTCACGCCTTACAATGTATCCACCATCCGCCGCATCAGTAAGTACCTACCCAACCAACTACATTTCACTATACGTCCATGGATTGATTCGTCCAGCCCAGGTCGCCACTACCATACTCGCTTGCTGGCTCGCAAGCGGCATCGTCTTTGGCTTCGCAGCCCTAAAACCCATTCTTGTCAACGAGGGTGTGTTCAGGGACCTCTGTACTCCAGAAGAGCTTGATGAGGGCGTCCCGGTTTGCTTGGAGCAGGACTTACGCCTCAACTTTTTATTTTCTCTCGCTTCTACCACCGCAAATGTTTCTGCTCTTCCCGTGGGCGGTAAGTCGCACCTTCCATCGTAACCAGGAAAGAATCTCTGACCTTATTCAGCCTTGCTCGATAGGCGGGGCCCTAAGCTCTGTTTTTTGGCCGGCTGCTTGTGCCTTGCTGTTGGATGTGTTTTGATGAGCCTTGCTTTCCAAATCCCGTCATTTGATGGGTACACTGTTGGAAATTTCTTTCTAGCTCTCGGGGGGACCTTTATTTTTGTGCCCTCCTTTCAAATCGCCAACGCTTTTCCAAAATATGCAGGTATGATAGTAGCATTGGTCACGGGCGCATTCGATGCCTCAGCAGCAGTATTTCTGTTCTATCGACTTGCATACGAGGCCAGCAACGGCGCCTTCAAGCCCCATCATTTCTTCCACACTTACCTTGTCGTGCCATGTCTCATCTGCCTTGCACAACTTACCTTTCTGCCAACACAAAGCTACAAAACACAGGGTCAGCTTGACATGAAGATTGAAAGAGCCGCAGATGATACTCGAGATGTGCATAGCTCCGACGACGACCTCCCAGATGACGAGATGTGGAGGCGCCGAAAAGCTCGCAGCACGCGTCGACGGAAGCGGATGAATAAACTGGACAGGTTGGTGGGAGACGAAGTATCGAGGAAGAGGCGTGATGAACAAGAGGAGCAACGCCACGAAGCCTCTGGAGTTTGGGGTGCGCTTCACAACAAAACGCCGATTGAGCAGATGGTGACTCCATGGTTCTATCTGTTGACTCTTCTCACTGTTCTGCAGATGGTTCGAATGAACTACTTTATTGCAACCGTGAGGGAGCAGTACACCTACATGCTCGGCTCCGTCACGCTCGCCATTCGCATCAACGAAGTTTTTGATTGGGCTCTTCCCATAGCGGGCGTCGCCAGCACTCCGTTTCTCGGTCTTTTGCTCGACAACGTAAGCACACCTGGTGTTCTCTTTATTCTTGTCCTGTTCATCACGGCAATCGGCGTTGTGGGCTCCATTCCCGCCCTCTGGGCTGCCTATGTGAACGTACTTCTTTTCGTTTTCCTTCGCCCGCTTTATTACTCCGCCATGTCCGACTACGCCACTAAGGTTTTCGGCTTTGCAACTTTCGGTCGAGTATACGGTACCATCATATGCTTTTCTGGCTTGGTCAATCTCTCGCAGACTGGTATCGATGCATTGACCAAATCGACCTTCCACGGCAATCCCATCCCCGTCAACGTGACGCTGGCGGCGCTCGGCTCTATCATTGGAGTAGCTCTTGTCACTTATGTCACAGTACAGACATATAGAATGCAAAAGGCAATGATGGAGGATGACCTATGGACTGTCACCAACACGGACGCAGACACCCTCAGCGTAATGGATAGCCTTCTAGAGGAGGATGAAAATCCAAATTACGGTAGCTTGGCGGCTCAGACCCCACCTAGGCAATCGTACGAGTAGGCTACTAAATTGTTTGGTTGAATGATGTTCTTGATAGAAAGGGCGTATATTAAGAAAACCGAATGGTGGTAACGGTATGGTGTCATATCTTGTTGACCACAGCCATCTTGGGTCCATTTCTTTCGATCTAGTATGTTCGTTACAAGTTCTTTGAACAACGAGGGCTGATGTAAACTTGTGCTAGCTTATGAAATTACACTGCACTTATGAAGATATTTCGTTGGCCTCAGTAGTTCACTTGTTTTGTTATATCTTTACGTCGTATCAACAGCATTATCGCGTTTGGCGAGCAACCCTGAAATATCCCCTATCCCCAAATGAGGTTGAATAATGCACTTATGACGTAGACTCATTGATCAGCCCCGATAACTTATCATGGTGCTTGTGTATTTCTCCCGAATAGCTTTTCCTGCGTGAGTATTGTATTGGCATTCTCGATAGATGGGCAGAATCCACAAAAAAGGGGAAGGGAAAGTATTCGTCCTATTCTCAATAGGAAAAAGTACATGGAAAAGTAGATGGCATGAAAGTAAAATTGTCGCGTGGAAACTACAAAATACACTTGTGCAATTAGAAGGATACAGAAAAAGTGACAACGAACAAACCGGAATCAAAGTGCTCAAAGTGGGGTATAAGCGGTGGGAACGTAACTCGAAAGGCATTAACATAGCTTGGGATATAACAAAGAAGATGGGGACACAATCCAACTCGACATGTTCATCAACCTTTGACACACAACGGTCATGCGCGAACCCCATTCTCATGGAGACCCCAATCCATCGATCTTGGCATAGAGCTCACTTGGGTCCTCAAAGACGTACCATATGTTCTTCGGTACGTCCTTGAAAGCTTTTTCGAATCGTTTGTCTGTATTCCTTCCAAGGTCTACCTCAGAAATGCCCGTGACTTTGCGAATGAAGATTGCACCGATCCATCTGGGGTGTTTGCGGTACATCTCGGCGTAAGATTCGGGATCTTTCTGAGTACTGTCTCCGATGCAGATAAACTTGCGCTTGGGGAACCACTCATACACTTTATCCATTCGGCTCACTTTGTAGGCTTGGGTTCCTTGGGTAAGATTGGTAAGAAAGCCGGCGAGATTCATCCACGATGCTTCACGCAAAATCAGGGTGCCGGCGGGATAATAAGCTTCACGAAAATCGCGAAGGAATGGATACAGGTTGTATGGCGACGCGGAGAGATACCAGAAGGGCGGGTTGTTGAGTTTGGATTTGATGTGCTGATATAGCTCTGGCATGCCGTTGATCGGCTCTGGATCTTCGGCGAATGTCGTGGCTAAGATCCCAGTTGGAGAGGCAGTCAAGGTTTTCTTGATCGTATCGTCAATATCGCTTATGACGGCCCAGCCCTTTGGTGTGGCAAAGATGGTATTCATGGTCGTGGCATCAGCATTTGGGGCTTTGGATGTGACGGCTTGGCCATCGTGGTAATCGTGGCCCGGAACAGCCAGCTCATCGCTACTGATGCCGTTGCGCCCGCTGGGACCAAGGCGCGTTTGGACACCTTGCAGATCGAGCTGTACTACGTGAGCCGGGAGGATAGAGTCGACAAAAGGTTGCAATCTTTTGGCAATGGTAGCTTCAGTCTTTTCGTCCTTGGTCGCTCCGATCTTGTCGATGATAGAGGCAACGGCTTTGGAAAGATCCTTGCCACTATTCTTGACAAAGTAAGCGGCTACAAATTCGGCTTTCCAGCGGCCCAGTTTGTTCTGATAGGCGGTGTTGTCCAAAAGCCAGACATAATCGGACCTGGGGTCTACCTTTGTGTAGAAGGGGTTGCGGGAGCCCAGGTAAGAACTTAGGCTGTCCTTGAGCGAATACTGGAAGCGGTGGGTGAGATCCGGCATGTCTTTCTCGCAATCGGGAAACTTTGCTGCGATGCGGAACTCGCGCTCGTCTTCGGTTTCTGGGTAAAGTTGTTGAGCATGGTTAGCTCTTGCGGAAGCTGAAGGTTGAGGCATTTTGAGGAGGACGAAGTGGTGGTGGTGGAAGAACAGGCGGCCGTGTCTAAGGCGTGTGTAGGTCAGAAGGGGTTTGTTTTGCACGAGGTGGGCGAAGGCTGCCTATGGTATGAGGCAGAGGCAGCAGCAGAGTGGTGGCAGGAGTCATTTTATGCCTTGGCTGCTGGGCTAATGGGGGGAGGGCGGCGGGGGGCGTGTTTGACGTGTGGAGCGGGCAAGTGGGTACCGGCACAGCGATCACATCGATGCATGATGAGTAGGTACAATATCCAAGTACACAGACAAAATAGGCAATGATGAATTGATGTACTACGTATGTATGTATGTAGGCGACAACAAGGCGAGATACATCGAGTACACACACTGTAACTTGGTGGTCAGCGGCGCTGTTATCTTGCACAGTACAGGACAGTAACTGCCATAGACACATATTGATTGACGTGTGTCATGTATGGGACCATGACAAAGCGACAGGTACAAGTGACGTCTGGGAGGAGGTGAAGACGAGACGAAACAAGCTCGCAAGCGGCAACGAGATGATTAGTTTAACCGAGCGGTGGCGGTGGCGGGTGACGATTTTCGAGATCGACGCGGGGATACAAATGGCCTCGAGTGTTCAATGTTGTGTGCAGCTGAGGATGGCACGTGAGCGATCCCTCCACATGGTCGTCTTTCCATGTACTCCGGATGTCGGATTACCTCAACTGCACGTCACATGGATGGTGTGCATACATACATACATATGCATGTATGTTTTTGTCACACAAGTTTGCTGTTTATGACTTCGCCCAAGGTATTGTCGATACATCATACAGTACATATGCCGGCTACTTACCTACCTACCTAGTCATCAATGTAGTGAGTGCCTGGCCAATCAGCAGTCGTTGACTCTTTGGAGTATCTACCATTGTACCTACATACATACATATGTACATACCATGTATAAGTATATCCCAACTTTCAAATGTTGTTTTGGGCATTTATTCAACTACATTTGATCTAGGTACATGCGTACATACCTACATTGTACCTACACAACACACGCCACGCCATGGCTCACAAACTGCTGTACGCGTACTGCCTTCTTGGTATCTTTCACATAAATGGCTAGTTTTGTCGCCACCCTCACTCATGGTACGCGTTACTCGCTGACTCCCAATCACATTATAAACCTTGATATATATAATATACACACGAGAGGAAAGACATCGTAATCCCTTGTTATGAGAATTACTACCTCTAGGCTGCACCGCCCCCAACCAATCCTTGCCCAAACAAAGCACCCCGTCCGTGCATGGCCTCGTCGACAACAATCCCCTCGCCCTCTTTTTGCTTCACCATAATACCTACAGTAAACTACCCGTCCGTCTGCTCCTCGTCGTAAAATCGACATTGAAGACGCTCATCCGATTGGGTCAGTCCTTGGGCTTTGCTTTCCTTCGCGCGAGCCTTGTCCGTCTGCCCCGCTAGTCCAGATTACCTACCTTACGTACCTACATACCTACCTAGGTACTAAGTACCTACCTAGGCTGCCACTCAACGACCCTCACCCACCCATTACACTTTGTCCCCTCTCTCAGTCAGTCCCTTTGCCAACATGGTTCTCAAGAAACGCCTCACGAACCTTGGGAGTCTGATCAAGAGGCAGAACTGTGAGCTCACCCCCCAACGCCGTGCCAGGGTAGGCTCGACTGAATGCGCTAATTAAGACGCTGGCAGCCGCTGATGGTGGCCCTCCAGTCGAGGCAGACGCTGATACACCCGAGGCCAATGTCGCGAGGGGCGTGGTGAGCTCCTGCTTTCTCATGTCGTCCTTCTGAACCAAGCCGAGCTGACTGCGCGACAGAGATCGTTTTGCGAATCCGGTGCAGCAAACTCGGTAAGCCCCCGCGCATAGCAACCATTTCAATTCACCCAGTAACCGTGTCTGTCTAGGGCGAGGAGGTTCTACATTTGCCTACCATCGTCGAGTCGGCCGTCGCAAGTCCTGGCGCTGCGACTTCCGCTGCCACCCAGATCCGCAAGTTCCTATCCAAGGACAACTACGATCGTCCGCACGCCCAGTACAATGCCGTGATGCTCATACGAATCCTCGCCGATAACCCAGGTCCTTCCTTTACCAAAAATCTTGACAAGAACTTCGCCGATACCGTCAAGCATCTGCTGCGAAATGGACGCGACCCAAGCGTGGCCCAAATTTTGCGCGAGACGCTGGATGCTCTCGAGAAGGACAAAGCATACGATACAAATCTGAACGCCATGTTTGCCATGTGGAAGAAAGAGAGACAGCTCATGGCAAATGCAGCCAAATCGTTTGGCCCCCGGACTATGAACGCGCCACCATGGTCCGGACAACATCAACCGCGCGGAGGTCACGGCGGTAACTATAAGACGTCGAGTAACCTGCCACCACCTGTGGAGTTGGCATCCCGGATTGAGGAAGCTCGCACATCAGCCAAGCTTCTCCTGCAACTTGTACAATCGACCTCTGCGCGTGAGCTGCTCGGTAATGATCTAGTCAAGGAATTTTCGGAACGGTGCATTGCGGCGCAACGAAGCATTCAAGCCTACATCAATTGCGATAACCCTGCCCCAGATGACGATACTATGCTCACATTGATCGAAACCAACGAACAGCTCTCGCTTGCAGCATCAAAACACCAGCGCGCTATTCTACAGGCCCGCCGTGCACTTGGTGCTTCGCCATCACCCCCGGTGCCCAACCTGACCAGCAATCCCTTACCACCCGTAGGAGTGAGTGCCACGTACGTTCCCCCGCAACATGGTGGGTCTCAAAATGAGGCGCCTATTCTCCCCCCGCTTGATGTGAGTTCAGAAGAGCAGAATGGCAAAGGGGATGGCCCCAAGACAGACTCAACTGCGTTACCCCTTGCGCTACAAGTAGGGCAAAAGTCCACCTCACGTGCCGAGCCGGACGACGACCCATTTGCCGACCACCACTCCTCTGGATATACGGCACCACCGCCTCCACGCCACGTGGACGACGATGACTCGCCAGTGAACGGTTATACAGGGCCTCCCTACAACCCCGGATTTCAATCAACGCCATCCTATCTTGGCAGACAAGAGAGCTCCGTAAACAATTTGACCATGCATGGGGCCGGCCAGCCACCAGTAGCGGAGGAGGGTAATGTGGCACGCAATGACGCGACGATCAAAGGTGCGGCGGCGGAAGAGCAGTCGAAAACGCATGCGCGAGTTGATAGCGATGTTAGTCCCATCACGGAGCGTGGTACGGTTACATATCGGTACTAGAATCAGCGATGTACATGGCACCCGTGTGGTGTGCTAGGTGGTGCATGGGGGGATGCAGGGCTCGTGTCAGAGATGAGGCTCCTTTGAAGGGAGGGTGGGGGGCAGTGGAGGTTTGGTTTCGCTTTGTTTTCTCCCATTTCTGGTGTATATTCCCATGGAGCGTTTTGACGACATGTATGCCTGTTTCCGTGTTGAATTGAAAGGGCAGGGCAAGCACGCTTGCCGGCAGTTTATTTTACTATACCAATTTCCCTTCATTAGTTGAGCAGGTAGGAAGGTACCTACTAATCAAAGTATACTTGTTTCGAGCCAAATATTTGGTTGTACGTGAAATGCGCAGAACAGGAAACCGTGCGCTAAAATTGCTACGCTGGGCTGGCTTTGTCCAAAGTGGGGGATTTTAGATCCTCGTCATGCTGAAGTCTTTGACAGAAGGCCAGGCTAGTGAACGGAACACTATTACTAAAACCCACCACGTCCGCCTGCCCGCCTGCCTAGATATCTGCCTGCCTGCCCTCATCGTTATCCTTCTGTTTTCTTCTTGTCCATGCCTGCCGACGCTCGCACACTCGGCCTGGGAACATTTCCATGGCGCATCCCCTCCCACAATGCGTGGACACCGTCATTATAGGTGTGTACATGTACATTTCAAGACCAGCAACATCCATTGATAGGTCTAACTGCACGCCCTGCCCTCACTCTCCATCATCAGGGCTGATTAAGCATACTCCCCGCGACTAGGAAACGGCCCCTCCGCCCTCATCTTGTCCTACATCTTGCACGGTCACATCCCCTATTACACCGGAGGGCACCATGATGCTATTCTGGACCAGAAGCTTCAGAACAGTCGAAATCTTCTTGGCCTCACTGCCCATCTCTACGACCATTTCCTCGCCTCCCTGCGCTACTCGACCCAGGCCCTCCCCGTGAACACGCTCCTCGACACACTCATTCGCCCCAATGCAGATACAGAGATCAATCCGGCGTCATGCATTGAATGGCGTTACGAGCCCGAAAAGGCCATCCCCCACATCGTGATTGGCGATGCTCCCCAGCCTGGCGGGCAGTGGACCGAGACGCCCGTTTCCGCCAGCACGGCCACAGCCTCCTTGAGCTATGCGGAGCAACTGAGTCTGCCTGGCTACTCTTATGCACACCATTTGGCAGCAACCCAAAAGACTTCTTCCTGTGATTTTGTGCGCCCAACTCGCTCCGAAGTTGCCGACTATCTGAGTGCCTATCCAAAGGCTGTGGGTATTTCCGATGCCATCTATTCTGGCACAAGGGTACACAAAGTGTACAGGGAACCAAACGGGTTTGTTATCGGGTCGCTGGGCACGCGCTGCCAACATCTCGTCTTAGCTTCGGGTATTTTCTCAGTCAACCTTTCCCCACCACCTCTACTTGATCCACTGGTTCGACTCAATTTACGCAGCAAACCCCTTTTGGTCATTGGCTCCGGATTTTCCGCTGCAGATGCTATCATATCCGCGCCTCTAGACCGCAAGATCATCCACATATTTCAATGGGCTCCTGAAACAAGACCGTCGCCCTTGCGGAGCTGTCACCACACCGCTTATCCCGAATATGCAACAATTTACAGACAAATGAAGCTCTCTGCCATCTCTCATCACAAAAAGCCACCGGCAAACTTGGCGCTTCGTCGTCGGAAGTCGAGCTCCCTCTCCATTCAACGCAACTGGTCAGACTCCTATGAAGGTCTCCCAAACGCTGAAGTCATTAACGTTGCTGTTACAAATACCGGCGCCTCGGCAATAGCGACTATTCGCCTTAGCTCAGGAGAGAATGTGAAGTGTGAAGTCGGTGGTCTCGCATACGTTGTTGGCCGTCGTGGAACTCTTGACTTCCTCTCTCCGGCCCTCCGCGCAGAGGTGTTAAAAGTTTCTAGTGCCCCCACTCTACCAACGGACCCTATTACTTCACCACCATTGATATCCGGTCGCACGCTGCGTACCAAGGCAGGCATATCTCTGGAAGTCGCCCAACACGTTTTTATCATCGGCAGTTTAGCAGGGGATTCGCTAATCCGACATGCAATTGGAGGGTGTGTGTTCGCTGCTGGTCGCATCATGCATGCCATTCCGCCCACCTATTCTCCCTCTGCTACAGTTCCAGAATGTCCGGCCTCTGTATCTCGACCTATTTCACCTTATCTAGACTCCGAATCTTATAGTAAATTGTCTTCCACGGAAGAAAATAAGAGAATTGTCGTTAACGAGCATGAAGATTTGCATTTAGATAGACGGAAATTATTGCGTGCAGTAGAGGTCATAAATGCTGAGAATTTATTCTGGGTCAGATCAGGATGGTGGGCCGGAGGGGTCGGGCCTGGTACTCTTCAAGTGTAATTACTATAGCCTATAGAGGTAGAATTAAAAATTTTAAAAGTTATTAATTAACGTGTTTTTTTCTTTATAATTAATTAGTAAAAGTTATTAATTATTAACGTATATTCTTCTTTATAATTAATTAGTAAAATTAGTTATAGTATTAACACTAGTTTATATAATAACTTATATTATATATAACCCTAAGTATTACTAGATTAGATTCTTACTTTAATAATTACTAATTACTTTACCTAACTAAGGTACTTAGAAGTACTTAGAAGTACTTTAAAGTACTTCTAACTTATAGCTAAGATACTTAAAAAAAGTAACTTTTATATATAGTTAATTTTTTTTTATTTTATAGGGTAGTTTTATTTATTTTTTATATATATAACCTATAGTTCTAGATTATAATTATTCTCTAGCTACCTATTATATATAAATTTATTCCTGTTTATAGCGTAGCTATACTAGAGGTAATTTAGAGCTAAGTTATTATAGTTTATAATCTTATAGTAATATTCTTAGCTAGAGAGATATATATATAGTAACTATTAGTTATATAATTAAAGCTTAAGAGTTAGTATTCTAGGTTTTTTTAATAAATCTATCTACTATCTAGCTTCTACTATTTAACTTTTATAACTTCTACTTTCTACTAACTATTACTAGATTAATAATACTTTAGTAACTAGTAACTTAGTATAAGTAGTTATTAATACTATAAAAACTACGCTAGATTACTATATTATTTATTAATTAAGTAGTTAAATATATAAGTATAAGCTTTCTACTATTCTCCTCTAGGTTCTATTACTATTAAAACTTCTACTTACTACTAATAGCCTACTACTAGTAAAAAAGCTATCTAATAAACTAATAAACTAATAAACTAATAAGCTTAAATAACTAATTAAACTAAAAATATCTAATCTATAAATATAG